>VOQK01017395.1:2609-22346 GCA_015052645.1 Benitochromis conjunctus
AACATGTTTAATTCATTTGATTTGCTGTGACAGTAACAAAGCCGCTGAGCCTCTGCTCAGGAGAGTGCTTCGGCCTCAAGCCACCGGTGCTTGTGTGACTTATGTCTTTCTGCATCCGTTCATCAAGTTCAGGCTGTAAAACCACTCAGTACTCAACTCTATGCTGCAAAAATACTCAAACCCCAGCTCCTATAGTACTGCACCAAATCATGCAGCAGCAAAGAAGGCTCATCCACTTTTAAAAGCTACAGTAGTCAATCAAATCCTAGCTTTAGGAACTGTAAGTTTGAGCTTGGGAGTTCTTTATAGGAAAATCTTTAAAAAGCATTTTCTTTCAAATATGTCCATCATCATTAAAAATACATAACAATATACAGTGACCCCAGCGTTGGTAAACCAGCAGACTGTGGATTTATGGACTGCTGTTCATCATTTTTATGCTACGTGACTTTGAAGCAAGTTAAGTGCTCTGTTTGAGCAAAGCAAAGTCAATATCGAGTTAGCTTGCAACAGAAAAGCAGAAATGATAGTATCAGCCTCGACACAATGCCAGAGGAAGGTTCCAACAGTAATGGAGTTAGTCCGAGAGAAATACAATAATAGATCCTTTTTATTCGTACGAGCAGAAAAATTGGTTGTTTGTAAAAACATTTATAAAGTCAGACGAGCCATTTACTGTAAAATGAAGAATTTTTTCTTCATCTTGATAAACTCTGAAGACAATTAACATACTAACACTGAAGTAAACTGAATCAACTTGAGGACGGCATGACAGTCGAGCAATTAGGAAACACATTAGCAGTGAGTACGTTTCTTCTGCCTGTACTGTTGCTCCGTTTCATTTAGAGAAACGGAGCGGCCCTTTCTCCAAATGTCCTGTCTCTCTACATCGTCTACCACAAAAATGTTTGATCATTTAATCAAAGCTAGGATTCGTCATGGCTTTATATGTCACTTTTATGTCACTTATAGTGACATAAATGTTGCTGAAAGTAAAACAAAAAACTGCTAATACTAACTGACACAGTTAGGAATGAAATATGTAGTTGATAGGTCCAAACGAGGTCACTTACTGTCCGCGTTACAACCGCTTTCCATGACACCATAAGGTGGGGCGAGCAGTCCAGCCATACAGTGATGATATTTCTATAAAAATAAAAGCACATACCAGTTAAACTCATGAATAAAAAGAATATTTACTGTAAAATAAATTGCACATAAATATAACCAGGTTACAGACAGGAATCAGCACAGTGTATCTATGACCATTTTTACTGCATTTTGGGGCTACCAGTGAAGCTTTGCATGATTTGAAGCTAAAAATCATTCTTATTTATCTTAGACTGGGCTTTGAGGTCGTCTCTACAGCCACTGTCTGAAAGAAGCTGTTTTAGCTCACTTCCTTCCTCTATTTAAGTCAACTTTCTTTCTTACGGTTGGCTTTTCTTCTGCTTATCCAATTCAGGGTCACAGTTAGGCCGGAGCCTTTCCCAGCTGTCACAGGGCAAAACGCAAGGCGTTGGTGTTAATGGTGGTGGCCAAAGGGATGCAATGACACTATGAGCACTTTGATTCATAAATAGCTAAAACTGAACTTTTCACTGCAGCAGCTTATGTATCAAAATGAATCAAATAAACACATACAGGTGCAGTCAATCCATCATGCTTACACCAAAACTGAAATTAAAATGTACTCTTGATGGCCTTTATTTAGCTGCTTCAGACTCGTCAAGGTGGCTGATGATCGATGGCAGCAAAAAGATCACAATAACTGGAAAAATACTTAAATCTGTCTCAGGAATCACTCTAGGACTCAAAAATCCATACTTCTTAAATGTCTTAGTTTGCATGTTCTGTATCTCCCCCTTTTCCAGCATTTCCCGTCTCTCCCTCTCATTAATGTGTCGTCTAACAAAGGCAGCACAAGAGGAATAGAAATCACCCCCACTGTCATCACTTGTCTCTAGGCTGTGTGGATTTTGTTTTTAAAAAGTCAATGAGGGTTTCGGGTGTCTGATGATATTTCATTCTTATTAGTCCTAACATGCAAATGTAAGAACGGCTCAGTGAATAATTATTAATAATAGGGAAAAATCCCATACAAATACCTCCTGTATGTTGCATATTTCTTTTTGCCAGCAAGTACACGTCCATTAATGCTGTTCCAACTGCAGAGAGCCACAGAACAAGCACAGCAAGACAATACAAGTGTACTTCCCTCATACCATAATAGTGTCCTGAGGCAGCACAGATATTACATAATGAACATCATACTGCACCCATGCACTTGCAAATGCAATGTTTGTGACACTGGAGCACTAATAGGACACTCCAACAGTAACCAGCGAGACATTTTGTTCCAAATTCAGGAAAAAAAACACTAAAAAGATTGGTCGCCTGCCCATAAAATACCAACTTCACCATTTAATTCCAAATTATTTCTGTGGTTTTTAAACTAACACTGTTCTCCAAGCAGCATATTACTATACAAATTGTGTGCAGACAGCTTTGTAAGTAAACTATAGTTAGATGGTACGGAAGACTAGCCTTTAATAATGTACACTTAGGTATGCCAGTTACTCATTAATCCAAATCAGACAGTCACACAGCAGCAGCTCAGTGCATTTAGGCATGTAGACATGGTCAAGGTGACCAGCTGAAGTTCGACCTGAGCATTGCAATGGGGAAGAAAGGGGATTTAAGGAACTTTGTGCATGCCGTGGTTTCATGGTGCAAGACGGTCTGCAGGGATTTTCCCACACAACCATCTCTAGACTTTACAGATAATAGTCTAAACAGAGAAAAGATCCAGTGAGCAACAGTTCTGCTTTGAGTCGATAGGAAGGCAGCTCAAATAACCAAATTAACATGCAAGCTATACAGAAGAGCATCTCTGAAAGTACAGCAGCAGATCACACCAGTAAACACACTAATAAAGCGTCCAGCGAGTGTACATTTGTTATCGTATTTTAAACCTTCTCACTCTATATTTTAGAAGAGAAGAAGCTTAAATAACGAGATCTGCACATATAAATAACAGCTAAAACATCAGATCATCTGCTAGGATTGCAAACTAATGCAATATTATAATTTAAAATATATTTGGATGTCCATGTTAGTTTTTCCTAGAGAACACCATTTTCCTAAAGTTCTTCACAATTTTTTAATGGAGCATCTTATATATTGTAGGGTCTACCTTACAATGTAAAGCGCCTTGGGGCGACTGTTGTTGTGATTTGGCGCTATATAAATAAAATTGAATTGAATTGAATATATGTTATAGCTGATTTTCTCATTTCTTACACACACAATCCAGCTCCCAGAGTCACTCACTATAATCCATGTTTATATGTCACTCCAACACAACTGATTGTTAAAATTATATTTTCTAAATAGGAATTTGCCACGTAGATTGGCAGCTCAAGATTAATATGGGGTGAAAGACGGACAAAAACTGATTATGTGCTGCAGCAACTGCATACTAAGTCAATAAAAAGCTGATTGAGGACCACTTAGTGCCAGACCAATTCTCCCTGCCGTCCTATCTTCTGGTCAGTGGAGACTGAGTGAAGGCAAGAACTCTAGAACCCTTTGTTCCCCTGATGGCAGCATACTCAGAGGTCATGCTTTAAACTCAATTCTGCACTCTGAAGTCAGTTAATCACATAAGTAACCCCTCAGTGGTACACAACCTTTTCCCTCAAGCCTTTTAGATATACCTCAGTGGCCTCAGGTTTTAACTTAACCTGTTGCTCACAAGATATTAAAAGATATAAGGTCTCCAAGCTCCAATTTTAATAATGTGGCGCTGTAGAGTGGTTGTGAACATGCAAAACAAGATATTTCATTTTTAATTAATCAATGCAAAAGCAGTGATTCAGTCAGAGTCCAGCAATTCTATCAATCTCAGCTGACAATTAAAAGATTTAGGATTAGGGAGGAGCACTTAAACTGAGGCACGCATGAACAAATGAACTCAACCCCTCTGAGCCAATAAAGCCACGCTCCCCGAGGGACTGAATCCAGCCCGCGGGATGGGAGCGTCGTTTTCGAGGGGGATTAGGACCGCTGTCAGGTGTGTAAAAAGCAATCAGTTTCTATTTTATTCGTAATGACGTCTCTGACTCTTGTGACACACAACACAATATTTCTGTAGGGAATTGTTTTAACACCAGCTCACTGTAACCTGCCATGTTTTCAGGACAGTCTAACTCTGTATAAAAACTTTATTATATTTTAAAATATCGGGCATGTGTTAATAAAATCTTTTAAATCATTAAAAAAGCAGTTTCTCACTTGGACGTCATTTTTTATCATCATTCTTCACTCAGTTTCTTCTGGTTTGGAACTTTTATAACTTATCTGGAACTTGATGGTATTTTAAATGAAAAAAAAATGATATTAAGTTTTTCATAAAAGTCTAGGATGAGAAAATTAATTCAAAATGTATATTATTTTCTTTTATTTAATAAATGTATTTTTTCTTTTATGTAAATGTATCAGATAGTAATAACAGTTAGTTGTGGTTTTGCATTTATAAATCCATATTCTCAAGTTTGCGTGTGCTCTGTTAAGAAATAGTGAAGCTTCTTGCAGATTTGTTTACCATACTGCGAAGGGAAGATTCAAAATCTTATCCCTTTGTAACAAGTTAAATGAATAGTTAGACAGTTATATTTTTTATGTATAAACATTTATATTTGATTATTTTCCTTCAGAATATTTTCTACATTCTTTTTTCTTAGCAAAACACACAACATAAAACAATCTAGTCGGTATCTTCTGGAGAAAATTTGCATTTATAAGCCAAACATCAGAGAAGCGCCTCGTCGAGGCGTACTTCCTGAAATGTCAAACTGCAGCTTAACTTAAATGAATCAGTCTGATTATTCACTCACTGGCCTTTATCGCGCAGCCAGATTAGAAGATTATTGGAGCATCAAATCAGCTCACACATCAACTAGACTGGTTAAAACTGCAGCTATAGTACAATTACTTTGATAAGTAGATTTGGCACAAAAGTCATTTCTGACATTACGCACTAAAAATTTATGAGGCTTGTTTATTAAGATGTCTAAATGTGCCTGGAATGCTCCTCTGAAGTGCTAATTCAAATATTTATTTCTCATTAAAATAGCATCTGCTGCTCTGTGGTCTGGCAGCTCGCACTCATCAGACTCATCAAACTCACCAAACTCGCAGTAACCCTACTCAGCCATCCCTGCCCGGTCTAACTGTGCCTCTCAGACGTTAACGCCCTCCTAATACTGAATTTAGTGCCAGCTCAGATTCGGCCGTTCTGCTGATTTATTATCTGGTTGTTGTAAATAAAGTTCATAACTTTGTTACACAACTTGGATCCAGAAATTTTTTACCATGACAACATGGTCACGAATAATACTCAGGTAGGCTGTGGCCTTTAAATGATGCTTGATTGGCACTCAGGGGCATATACAGCGCTACACCATCTGCAACGTGAACCGTTGCACCACAAAGTGCATGCTTTCATGTTGTTTACAACAAATTATGATCCTGCTATCCAAATTTTGTAGCAGAAATGTTTTTCTAATCTTCCAATGTCCACGTTTGGTGAGCTTGTATGAATTGTAACCTCACTTTCCTGTTCTTAGCTGACTGGAGTGGCACCCTGGTCTGGTCTTCTACTGATGTACTCCTGCTTCAGGGTTCGATGTGTTGTGCTTAAAGAGATGCTCTTCTGCAAACGTTGGTTTTTAACGAGTGTTGCTGGCGAGTATTATAACACTCCTTTCAGCTTGAAGCCATTTATTCATTCGCCTTTGACCTGTGACATCACCAAGGCATTTTTACCCAGACAATAGCTGCTCACTGGATGTTTTCTCTTTTAAGTCCACTCTCTGTGAACCCTAATGATGATTGTGCGAAAGTATCTCTAGGAAGGGAGAATGTACTGGTTCAAGTCCCTGTTAGGACTCACAGGCAGCTCAGAAAATAACATCCGCACTTGTACTTGTGCTGAGTCTGACAGCATAATGTGCAAAGCATCAATTAGAAAGACCACATAAGATATGCAAATCAAATTATCCTTCACAGTTTGTCATTAAGTCAGCAAGCACAATGGATTAGTCAGCCCACAGTGTTTGATTCAACCCTTTATCCAAATGAATGGCTGTGTTATTTCCATGACTAAATTCATGAACTTTTAGCAGATCAGTAGTTTTACAAATACTTCACGACGAAGAACGATGCTGTTTAAACTGATAGTAGATCAGACCAACACAGTTATGACATGATAATTTATAATTATTTACAGTTTTGGACATAAGAATCGAGCATGGTGTAACAGGACTTTCATCCAAGACACTGTGGTGTAAATTCAACATGGGTATATTGTTCCCAACCCTTTTTTCTATTAATTTTAACAATTGCATTTTCACTTACTGTTAAGTTTGGTTTTTACCTTCGTGCATGACAAAAACCCTATATTTCATAAATATTTCACAAATTGCAATGAGAAAGAGCTCGTTGTTGGAGTCGAAAGCTCAGCGTAAAAGCACAACTATAGATAATAGATTTAAAGAGTTTAACACAAAGAGCAGCTTAAAAATGTCCCCTTGGCAACCTGAAGTATAGAAATGAGGTATAAACATGCTTGAAGAATATGAATTTACTCATTTGAAGTAGCATCTTCAAAGCTGAACCCAGAACAGATGATGAAGTTCAAAGAATTATAAATAATAAAAAACAATGTTCTTGAAATTTCTGAAAACAAAAGGTTAAAATTTAATGTCTGTATGCTTTCTTTTCCACCTTCATTCTAATAACACAGATTAATATTAGTAAAGTCAAGCGATTTAACTAATTTTGCATCATAGTCTCTGAATTCAGCAGCTCAGCTGACCCAAAGAGGATCACTACTTTTATTTTTTGCTATTTTAAGTGTAATAGCTAATATTGTGATTGCTTGTTATGCAGTAAGAAACATGGACAGTCATTAGTGCACATCTGACTTTCTTTTAAAGAGCCAAAATGTTGATTTGCACTTGCTCATCTTAATTTGTTAGGAGGGATTCAACCAGAAAAGGTCACAACTATCCAGAAACTGTGTTCAAAGTGACGGACGAGCCACGTAAGTGTCACGTTAGCTAGAAGCGTGTAAATATTGTTGCATCTGAAAGATCAAATGAATAAGGCTGGAAGTGCTCTTGCACATCTCTTAACCCTGTTCTCTTATGGTATGTAATTTTATTTTTCCACATGCATTAAAGAACTGAAAAAACTGTCACCATGATATGAAAATTGCAAAATAAGCATCTGATGCACAAAGCAGGTATACTTTAAAGAGATGACAGATAAGTTTTGTATTATCTATGTCATAACAGCAGATCAGCGTAGCTATTAACCGAGTCATCTCAGTTCTGTCTCAGTTCAAGTTCCTTCACGGTCTTTCACGCTTGAGTACGTTACTGCATTGTGAGCATCACTGTGCATGAATGCACGCCTGTATTTTGAATAATTCACAAGAGATTACATAAGCAAACGTAGTGCAAACTGTTCTGAAAGTATTCAGCAGTTATTCTGAATATTCATAAGGATGCTTTGAGTTAAAGGGAAACAATTTAGGGAAGACCCTCCGAAGAGCTTCATTTCTGTCGTAATAGTTTTTCTTCCAGTATGAAACTAAATTCAAACCATGAGGCAGGACTGACAAAACAAAATCTAAACTTTTTAACTGCACATTCAGGTTATATCTAAATTTGCCCTGGTAATTGCAAGGTAACTATCCTGCAACTAGAAAGATTGTGCATGCATTTTAAGCATTTTTCATTTCTACATTTTATTTCTAATGCAACAAATCAGTTTTATTGCTGAAAAGTTTTGCAAATGTTACCTAAAGATGCTACCAGAGTCCCATGCAGCCTGCTACCGAAACCTTCGCCACTCTCTCTTCATCCAGATGTTGGCAAACACTCCAAGAATGTATGTCCGATTTTATGATTTCCAGGGTATCACGCAGTCAGTAGCAGGTCACAGTCAGCATGGTCCATAAGGATCCAGCAACGCCCTCAAACTGCTCTCAGAGCAGTGCGAGCAGACCGTGTCAGCCGGAGCGCTCAGCAGTGTGCCAGTCAGCTGCTGACTTCTTCTGAGCAGCAGTTGCTAGGTGATTACTCAACTCCAGTCACTGAGCACACGGGAGAGCATGCTCAATCTCTCCCCCTCTCTCTCTCCCTCTCTCTCTGTCACAAGCTCCAGCTTATCTATTCACACAATACTGCTCATTTTCAGCATGGCCACCTTCATAAAGCAAGAGCTAAAGCGAAGTGAGGCCAGTCACACACAGGATGTGAAGACTAATGATCAGGAAGATAAAAGAGACTGTAATGAACTGCAGATGTGCCAATCAAAGCCAAATTGTGGTTTGATTTTAATTTCGAGTAAAGTCTAAAAATGGATATTTGGATGTTTGTCATGGGGGTTGGCACATTATGTTGTGTTGTAACTGGGAAAGTACCACCCTGCTTCTAGTTTGTCAGGTGTTTGATATCTGACAGGGTTTTCACTGATATACTTCAATATACTTGAATCTTTGCTTGATCAATGTTAAGATATTAAACACTGAAATAATTGAAAAATACTGTAGAATACCAAGAAACTATGAATACAATATAAAAGAAAAGCTTTAATTAAAAATACATAGCTAGTACATGCTGAATTGGTACCATCCGCTGCTGAGCTACACCGAATACTAAGTACTGTGAAATAGTTCAGTGTTTCCAGTTTAGTGCACTTTAAATTTCCACTGAAACTGAAAAAAATGTGCCAACCTTTAAACAGAATATGATTGAGTACAGCTGCGCTGTCTCATAAAACTGCAGCTTTATGCAGAGTTAAAACGCCGCACATTTTTTGTATTCTGGCTTTTTATGGTTGTCTGACATATGACATTAAAAATGTGTGAGTTGACAGTTAATGAGTTGTTTTTATTGCATTTCCAAAACTTAAGCGTGTCTTATAAAAGGCTGAAGAAGTACATAAAAATTGTGCCGCACAGACACTGAACCGATCAGTTGTGGAGTGTTTTTTTCAAAAAGGAAAAAAATGTTGTTTTGTGTATTTCCCGGTGTAACTTATCAAAACAGCCCAATACTAGCTTCATATTCCTGGTAGTAGAGATACATAAAGATTTAAATTTATTATCAATTGTCCATTCAACTCTATAAACGTTAACACTGATGTCTAATGTCCCTTTCAAGAACAGAGAAAATCTGAGTCTTATCTCTGACTTTGTTACTTATCAGAGCCACACGACAGTCATATTGAATTCCTGGAGGTCACTATTCACACTGCGAAGTGTTTTGAGTATATGCTCACTGGCCACATCATTAGATACACCTGTTCAATTACTCGTTAACACAAATATCTGATCAGTCAACCACATGGCAGCAACTCAACAACACAGTTAAACTGGAGGTTTAACCGTGGTTTCTTAAACACAGCATTGAGTTAACTGTAATCAAATCGTGCAAATGACAACTCTGCAGTAACTGTGTGATGCTATGATGGCAATATGGACCGAAATCTCTGAATGTTTCCAGCACTTTGATGAATCTATGCTACAAAAAAATTAAAGCACTTCTGAAGGTAAATGAGAGTCCACCTCATTAACTAATGAAGCAAGGTATAACTAATGACATGACTAGTGAGTGTATACAAAGAATCAGCAGCAGCAGCAAAGTGAAAAAGTAAAAAGTAAAAGAAGTCAGAAAGCAAAATAGTACACCAAGTGTCATCTAATGGATGTTTATTTATAATGGATGGGGGAGGGGGGGGTCCCTCTTAATTTAAGTTTTAATGTTCTAGAAAATTTTTAAATAAAGTCATAAACTTAAAAAACTAAAAGATGATACCCTGTGCTGCTCATGGACTGTAAAACTACAACATGACCAAGATACACATATTTTAAAGGCTTTCAGCGACGACTTTAGGTAACAAAGTGTTCCAACACATGTCTTATCTCTATTAATCCATCAAAGACAACTGAGAGTCTCTTTACTTATTTATTAAGTATTTTGTCATTTACATTCTAATTTTCAACATAAGACAGTATGAAAATACCCACAAATTTAAATAGTGATTCAGTTAATACAGCTATTGAAATAGGACAGAGAAGAAAAGTGGATTACTAATGGGAGAAGGTGCTGAAACACACACTGATCACACAGGTGCAGGTGTGTGTGTCACTGTCAACTCTAACAGCCTGTCACATCCAGCCGAGAGAACAAAAAGGGGGCTTAGATTCTGCAACAACTTCAAGAGAATCTTGCAAATGAAATCATATTTTGATTTGACAATCTTGAATTTGAATTAATACTGGCTTGTAATAGCCTAAATTATATTTTGTAGCTAATCAAGACAGTGGAAGAAGAAGATATGCCATTTTCCTTATTTTCCCCTCATGTCACAAATTTGATCTGGATGACTATGTGCTTTAACTTGCAAGCTTAACTGAGGTCTGGGACAATAGTTGCATTACTCTGCCTTGCAATCTGGCTCTGTTTGTGTGAATTGTGTGTAAAATAAGCAGCCATACTGGCAGTGTTATCATAGTTTTGAGTCTATAAAGCAGATTTTCAAGAAAACCGAGCTGTGAAACAGATAACAATCAGACAAATGTTATTTATGATTAACAACAACTCTGGATAAAAAGATAGGTGATCGCCAAACTTCACAACAAACATAACAACAGACAGCTCCTGGATTATAGCAGGGTTGTAACGTTTTGTTTGCCATAAAAATAAATGAACGCAGTGACTGTGATGAGTCAGTCAGCCAACCAATTTGCATTGCTATCCACAGAGCAATTCTTCGAGTCTGGCTGAATAGGATTATAAAGATCAGCAAGGGCAGCTGCAGCTTCACGGGTACTGTTTTATTTTACAGAAGTTCATGTGGCAGGCTTACGATGATGTAAAAACTCTGGGCAGGGATAAGGCAATTATACGATTTTGATACAATCTTCCTGCCCTTTTGTTGTACGTATCCACTGACCGCTCCTATCAGAAAATATATGTGGCCTCATTTTTTCAACCTCCCCCTTACTCAGTCCTCAAACCCTGGAGGGCATGTTGCATCCCTGCCACTTCCTATTCATCACTTTTTTTCCACAGGCTGCACACCGGGTTGGTTCTATAGACTGATGATACTGACATGCCAACATCCCTGCTAGGCTCAGCGACCAACAGACATGCCCAGAGCATGAAAACACTACACATATAAGCATCTGTAATTCCATGTTACTCACTATACTATATGTGGAGTGTACACACGCCTATAAAACTCCTCTGTCAGATCTGATAGAAGATAACAAAGCCTCCCATCCGGGCTGCCCGTGCGCTGATGTGATTGTAATAGAGCCGCCTTGCCACCCAACAAGCACAAATTACGATTGTGTTGTTTCAATCACAGTGGCCATCGGAAGCAGGAAACAAAGTAAAGACTAAGCTGATGACCAGGCCGTCTTAGCTTCAGTCAGCCTCCCTGTGTATGCTGAGCTTGGCTCATGTCTGTGTTAAACAAAAAGCACACGGACAGCTTCTGTCACGTGCCGAGCTACATGAAAGGCACGCTCGGTGGTCGGACAATTCAGCATAAGAACATAAATATTAAAACTGCACGCATGAGCGCTCAGGCTTTAGTATGCGTAGCTGTCATACACCAAGACATACAACATTTTAAGGAACAAATATAGAGAAAAGTGTCTCGTTAACATCAGCTCTGTGTAGAAAACATATTTATTCATGTGGCCTGGTGAAAATCAAAGGACAAAACCTGAACCCTTGACCCCCGGTAGACCAGATGTTGACGTAATTTGTAATCATCTCAAAGACAATTTCACAAGACCACCATCAAAAAACCAACTGAGATAATATATATTTACCAGCCACTTTATTAGGTATCTCTGTTCAACTGCTCTTTACTGCAACTGTCAAATTTGGAGGCAACTCATTACTCTTGCGAATGTAGACATGGTCAAGGATGGGGACGAAAGGTGAGTCAAGTGACACTAAACGTGTCGGTTGTTGGGCCTAGACAACTTGGTCTGAGAATTTCAACTGCTGATCTCCTGGGATTTTCCTGCACAACAATCTCAAAGTTTTACAGAGAATGGTCTGAACGAGAGAAAATATCCAGTGAGCGAGCAGCAGTTCTCTAGAAGAACTCTTGTTGATATCAAAGGTTAGAGAAGAATGGCCAGACTGCTTCAACCTGAGACGAAGCTAACAGTAACACAACCAAGATATACAGAGCAGCATCCCTGAATGCTCAACACATGAAACACTGAAGCAGATGGGCCACAGCAGCAGAAGACCATACCAGGTGCCACACCTGTGAGCTACAAACAGACAACTGAAGCCAAAATTGGCACATTGTGTTGAGTTCTGCTACAATGGGTGGCAGGGTAAGAATTTGGTGTAAACAACATCCATCATCAATTCCATACAGAAAATTGAAACACCTACAGAAAAAATACACTGAATTATTCACAAGAATAGTCATAAATAAAGCTAGTGTTGTTCTCACTCTTGCAAAATCTTCTAAGACTGCTTGGCCAAAAGGGAAGGGGACAGTTCTGTGTTGTAGGGAGGAGGAGGTGGTGAAGGGCGAGGCGTGTAGCTTTGTTTAAATGCTTCATTTGGCTCAGACCAGGGCAGGTAACATTATTCCTGTAGCATCACTCTTTTCCCATCTCCTCACATTAGCTGTAATCAAGCTGTATTCTTCTTTTCACCCAATCTTTCAGGGGCTGGAACCAGTAAGAACACTCACCTCATGCAGCTTAACGTTCATCATGCACTACAGAATGCAATTCATCTTAAATTAAGACCCTGGAAGAAGCTGAGCTTTATTTGCAAAAGCAACCATCAAGACACACAGGAAACTTAGAGTCACCACAGCACAGTTACTGGTAGCATCAGAAGTGGCTCGCACAGTCTGACGTCTGATGCTACAAGATACAGTGTAAAGAATCGTTCAGCACTGCAGTAAATCTAGGAGGAATAAATGAGCACAAATGCCTGGAAGAACATTCTGGCGAGCTGTTTGTATGAACAACAACCTGCAAAATACTGGGAGCTGGAGAAATGATTATCTGTCTCGATTGTGTGAATTTTGACCGCAGTGCTGCTCAGGTACAAACTGGATAGCTCAGCACATCTAACAATAGAAGATCCATGTATTGATGCTAATGCTGTAAATCACTTTTCTTTTTTTTTAGCTGAAGTTCTGTACAAGAAACACTGCAAGGACGGGAGACATCTCAGCGTAGGACATATTTCATTTAGAGAGCTTCAACTTTAAACTACCCATTATGCTTTTTTTCCTACGCAAAAATACCAATTACCTTGAGAAAATCTCAAAAAACCTCAAAATTACATATGCAAACTTGCTACATTAAAACCATAATGAGCACTGAAGAACTCAGAAAAGGGCCTCGTAAGATCCTGTTTGCCTTTTAACAGCTGTACCTGTGACGTTGCAAAATAACACTTACAAGCCCAAGTCCTAAAGTTTGATTTAAACACTTATACTGTAATATTATTAGTTAAAAAATACTAGAATGCACCGTCACACAAGCAAAAAAGAGGACCAAGGTTGAGCAGAAAGCATTTCGGTGCCATTATCTAAGGAATGTATCTATCGTGGGTGTGACGCCCTTCACAAACCTCAAACTTAAACCTGATTTTGAAACTGGAGCTGTGGGAAACTCTTTCCAAATATAGACACCCAGTCATTTTCAAAATCAGAAGCCTGGAAAAAATTGCATCTGTTTATCTTCATGTGCCAAACAGCATCTTCAGCATCACTTCGCAGTGAATCTTTATATTAAGTAACAAAAAGACCAGAAAGCTCCAAGAGTGAGATAAGACAATCTGGACGCCAGATACAGAAGCTGGAAAATCTAATTTGAGACGAACCGAACTGAAGAGGTTGCCCGGGGGCAGAGGTGAAATGTGTATCCCCGATGAACTTCCACGTGATCCACGGCATACACACAGCCAAATTAAAGTATCCAGCCACACACTGCTGCTGATGGCCAGTGTGCTAGAACAGACACACAGCCCATGACTTAACCCGCTGATGCCCTCTGGTCCCAAAGGAAATGGGCTGTCTCTCTCTCAGGAACCCAGCCCAGTTGAGGGGGAGGTGAGAGACGAGAGGAACTTCTACACAGTGTGACACCCACCAGCCCACAGCAGCAGGAGACAGAAAGATGAGTGAGATATTTCTGACTGAAGCGGTCCATGAACATTATGCTTTTCTTTAATTTACACAACAAAGTCATTTCTTACAGGTATTAAAACATTTAATTTTTATTAATACTGAATGTTAATGCCCAGTTTTGTACTTATACTGACTGACTGCTGAAATGACGCACACCTTGTGAAAACACAAGGCTGGAGAGAGAGTTTCTCCTCAGAGCTATACTTCCATCTAGTGGTCAAAGGCTATAAGCCAACCACTCACATATAAAGTCAACATCAGATAGAGCGCTAGCAGAAGGTTACAGTAAAAGAAATGGACAGATTTTTCCTCCAGAGGCCCAACAATAAATTCATAACCCAACCTTCACTGATCCACAGGTGGTGTGTAACACTCAGGTTATACACCACCTACGCTCTGGAGAGCGCTCAGCTCAATTCGTCACAGCTTTCAGATTTAACATTTCAGCTGCAGAAGAACAGGCTAGGACAGGTGGCTGTTCTCTGACTTTAAGCAGCCCCCTCAGTTACTCACAAATTAAAGGATAACTGGAAAGCAGCGTGTGCTGCCTTTGAGCTACCCACTCAGCTGATAAGGCGCTGCTTTGTCTTCAAATGATCAAAAGCGGTGTGAACGTTCTGTTTATCACTAAAATGAGTGAAGTTAGATCCCATGGAAACATTCATTCCATAGTATTTTCAGTTCTTACTTTGAGACCTTGATGTCTGAGACGTGCCACAAATTGTAATGACCCAGATAATTTCTGTATTCTGCCACAAGTATAGCTGGAGCAAAATGAGGCGCATACCTCCCACAGAGACCTGAACTCCCTCTGCTCGATGCGTAGGAGCTCACTGAATTCCCGTGTAATGATGGTAGCGTGTCGGGGAGTGTTATCCAGGATTGACTCCCCAAAGGCCGTTCCCGTTCCCAGTGTGCATATAGTAACAGCATCCTACATGAGATACATCGACATCACACACATTCCTTGTAGATCATTCCTTCATTGGGATTAAAAACTTTGAACTAGACGAGAATGTTGTGAAGTTCAAATTTAATGTTCTTAGCAAATGAAGGAAAAACATTTACGCCGATCACACCACTCTCAAAGGTTAAAGGAGATCTACTCAACAAGATACAAAGATATCACTCCAATCAGCACCCAGACAAATAGGCTGAGGTGTGCGACGTTCCACTGTTAACAAACGGTCAGTAATATTCCCTCATCTAACTTTTATTTTTCAAGTGTGATGAATTTTATGTGCTTTGCTTAAAAAATTACTGAGATCTTCACAGAAGGATAGAGTAATTCAGCTTTAGGTGCAAATTTGGAGCATGGAGTATGAAGCTAAGATTGATTAAAATGATTGTGATCATGTGTGATACGCATGTAAGAAGAGAGCTATTTCTTCTAATTATCAATTACTTCATCAGTCTTCATTTTAATCTGAGGTTTTATGTGATTCTTGTGAAGTTATACCTGATAACTTGATGTCTCGGACACCTTTACATCCAGTGAACCTGAGAGAACAGCATACCAGCTGGTGCCAATATCTCCTTGTCGAAATACTGGGGGGAAAAAAAAAAACAGTTTGAGAAAATAAAATAAAAATTGATGCACCGTCTTGTCCTCAGATTAGTTTCAGAGCTCGCATTTTCACCTACAGGTGATGCCTTTCTCCAAGCACTCGTAGAATCCACACAGGCATATCTGCTGCAGCAAACTGGAGTGAAATCTCTCAAAGGCCTTCACGTTTTTCAACCGTGCCAGGATTATGTCAACATCTGCCCCCGAGCGCTCTGCTGGTCTGGAGAAATAAAAAGAACAGCATGATGTACAGTTAACTAAAAATCTACATGAAAAGCTAACTTGCAGAGCTGCAGAGCCTGCATCATTCAAAGCAACTGAGGTTTTTTTTAAGTAAAGTTTACTTTGAACTTTGAAATATGAAGTTCTGCAAAAGCCATGTGTTAAGACACCATTAAATTATCACACTGTACTTTTCTATTTAAGAAAACTTGAAAGTCAATATTTGGTATGACCACCTTTATTCTTTAATACAGCCTGAAATCGCTGACAAATGCTTGCTTGTAATTAAGTGGTCTTCAGGAATAGCGCTCCAGGTTTCTTGCAGGACATTCAAAGCTCGCGTTTGGATGTTGGAGAACTATTGCTCAAGACCACCTTAAAAATTAAAAGAAAGTCTGACTCCTTGAAGACTCAAGACTCTTGCACAGTATTGTAAATATGGGTTATTTTGTGCTGTGGATCATGCAAATCTACTTTAACTAAGTCAAGGAATAAAAATATAGCAATTAACAGAATCTGTCCTCTTTAGTAAAAGTCTACCAAATTTTGTTTGAGACTATCTCTCGCATCTGTCTCAGTTAGAACAACGTGTTTACACTACAGTCAGATTTTTGTTGAACCAATAATTTCGTTCCTCTCAAACAATAACTGTCAATTTCCCCAGTGTGTTCGGCTCCTGCATTCAGGAGTTCCATGGCAGCAATAAGAAAGGCTTTATTTCCAAAGTTGCACAGACCCTAGAGTAAAATCTTCTTTTGTCCTCTTATTTAAATTGAAAAGCCTGACCCACTTTTGACTCTTGCTCTATTTTTAATGATGCGTTCAAACTGAGACTATTTGTTTCTGAATATCATTTGTTATTGCGCTAATCCCTGCACTGAATTTTTACCTCTCTGTTCTGTGCCTGTCTCACTTTTGTTACACTCAGTCCAGAGCCTCTGATGTAACTTGTGGGTGGATGAACTGCAGCTTACATCACCTTTGAATCAAGGTCCAGCTTTTTAAAAACCAAACATTATCAATAATTCAAAGATGGAAACAACCTTTGTGCTTTTGTTTTTTGAAAATGTATTCCTCTATAGTTTTACAATACACTGAGCAACAGCTTGCAAAAAGAAAAAGACTTTTTCATCATGTATTCTCCAGAAACCTTTAACCTCACATTATGCCTCTATAATTGTACATACTCCGTGATAAGATCCTATGTTCAAAGGTGCAGCCACTTTGAATGTATTCTGTTTTTCTACCCTACATTACCATAATCAGAACAAGGCAAGAGAAAGAGAGACTGAGAGAAAGAGCGAGATGTGTGGGAGCCTGACTTTCAAAGCCAGTGTCTGTTCGAAAACTGACCTAGATGAAAAAAAAGAGAGATCTGAAAAATAACAGAAAGTGACATTTTCACATGCAAGTGAGAAGCGATTATTTTCATCGCGCAAGCTTGTTACAGTTTGTACAATGCAAACAATGATCAACCTAATGATGAGTAATCCAACCTGAGATGTCAAATAATGAGCGTATTGATGAGTGAGATGTAATCTTTCTGTGAGCTTAGCTGGGGAAATGACACAACTGCTTTTCGTATTCACCAACCTTTTCCAAACTGTCAAATAGTTAAGTAGTTCGGGTAAACTTAGATGTCCATCATCCACTGAATTTCAATGTAAAAGTGTCAAATGAATGATAGGGTGACTCATGGATGCTATTTGCTGTTTGGAAAAGGTGAGTCACCCAAGAACCATTTGACTTGAGGGACACAGGTGGCTTCTACAAGCAAGCAGAGGATATTACTGAGTAAACACGTCTGGCACCCTGCGTCACTTTGCTGTGTGTAGCTGTTGTACTTTGGACCTTTTGATATATGCTGCACCCCTTATTGTCTTCATCCTGTGGATCAATAGTAAGTAACCCACTAACACCTGAGCTGCATCCAGTATATACTTGCATATTGGCCAAACTGCCTAAGCATGTAAAACCTAAATGTTAAAAAATGTAAAAAAAAAATAAAAATAATATATTTTAGGAATTAAAAGTGATAGATAGATAGATAGATAGATAGATAGATAGATAGATAGATAGATAGATAGATAGATAGATAGATAGATAGATAGATAGATAGATAGATAGATAGATAGATAGATAGATCCAGCAGAAGACAGAAAGAGTCAAGGAGGTGCAATCATTAAAAAAAAATCTGAGGTCAAAATGCAGAGCTACCTGCTGTGGCGACTGTGAATAAGGGAGCAGCAGAAAGAAGCAGCACTTTACATGAATCCTCAGTAATACTTGTACATGACTGCCATGTTTGCATAATCAAGTCAAAAGAGCACAAGATTGAAAAGTTGACTGTTTTTCCTGCAGCATTATGCCAGGCATGAAAAAGCTTTTTGCTTTTTAGCTAGGCAGCTGTAGCACTCCAATATAGTTAATGGTCATAGCTTGGCCACCCTTATAACAGTCCTCTGTGTCCACCTGCATTCAGCAATTTCATTACTGATCACGCCAAAAGTTTCAGAACAAATTTCTCTAAAATAAAAAAGTACTATACATACATACATTATAACTAACTATCCATGACACATATTAAAAATCTTTTAATGTCTTATTACAATAAGATCAGTATTTGATCTTATATTTAATCTTCCTGTAGTCACAGAAAGCAGTTTGCTGTTGATTATTACAATAATCCGAGCTAGTTAGTAATTGAAGCAAGTAGAATGCATCAAAGAGCCAAATGTAATCAGCCGTGCAAGTAATTTGACCCAATTAATAAGCCCCAGTCAGCTGATGCCTTAGCTTTCCCCAACTCTACAGCTAAGTGGATCACTGTGGGTGACTTCTTTAGCCAACAGTGAGGTCAGAGGCTGTAGGAACGGTAACCTTGGCGCGTCCACGGATGCAATAACTCAAGCTGTGATCGGACTCACGACGTCCTAATTCGGTTTATTTGAATGTTTAAATGCAGCCACTGAAACACAACGCCCAAGTTCCTTACAGGAGAAAATCCAAATCGCGTTATTTCCTCGTTAATTCATCGCTCTTACAGTGGCCTGAGATGGGTCGGGTGAAATGGTATAAAGTGATTACCTCTTATCCAGACAAGTCATCCACTCGGCAGATTCCGAGGAATGTGAAGAAGTGTGCGCTGCTACCATCTTGCGATCCTGCTGCTGCTGCTGCTAATGCGGAGGAGAGGGCTGGACCAACGACAGCAGCGCTTCATCTGCCTTCACTCACTCACTGCTGACAGTCCTCGCTGTCCCTGCTTACCTGGGCGGGAGCAGCGTGGACGAAAAGCAGCCCACACTGGCGGGTTTTATGCAGCTGTAGTGAAAAGCTAGGTTGTTATGAAAGAAAATCCCAAACTGAGGACGGCAACAGTTTTCAGCAGAGATGTGACCGAGGGGAAAACAGAGCTCAGTCACTCATTATTTTTTTTTAGCTATGGAGGTCAGTTTCTGCTATTGCAAGTTTTAGGCACACGCAGGTAAAATAAATGCAGTTACATATATCAGTATGTTCCAGTGTTCGTGTTATGATCAAACTGTTGCTTTGAATTTTACAGTCATTTCATTTTTAGAGCTGTTGAACTTACACCGAGAGCTGTAAATAGAAGCAGTGTTTGTTGCTTGAATGAGGTGAGTCAGCACAAAGTGTCACTTCTCTACTGAAGGATACTGTTG
>VOQK01017395.1:40061-51436 GCA_015052645.1 Benitochromis conjunctus
TAAATTTTTAAAAAAAAATAATAAAAATAATTTTTTTTTATTTTTTTTTTTTTTTTTTTTTTTTTTTTTTTAAATATATTTAATTTATTTTTATTTTTAAAAAAAAAAAAAAAAAAAAAAAAAAAAGGAGCAGGAAAAGGGGGGGGTGTTTGACATTTGGATGCTACCCTCTGCAGCCAATCCACCCCTTAGCGTTATGCTTTCCATTTTCTAACTAAAATGGGTCTTCTGCTGAGGAATTTGTCTGACTTGGTCCCACCCTGATCCAAAAAATGGAGGGGACTCGATTTTGCTCCAGCCACCTGGACTGGCGGGTGACTCTCTGACGAAACAGGACAGAATACTAATGCCGTCAGCTCAATGCTGTTCATTAAACAGCTTGGCATGGAATGAGTCTTGATTGTGATGGCCTTAAACGGTTTCATTATCCCATTACCAGCGAGCACGTTAGCAGATGCTGTGTACATTTCACTCAAAGATAGCTGTAGTTTTCAGAAGCTCTTGTTGGACAAAAGTAGCTTTTGTGTGCCATTTATAAACAAACCTGTTCAACCTGTTTACATTTGCGCTCCTTTTGGAAATTTGACTCTATTATGGCACTGTGCTGTTCTAAGACTCCACCTCTTCCTGCTGTAGTTCCTTACACTTTGAAGTCTAAAAAAGGCAAACTTAAACTTGACTTACAGTCAGTCATGGTGAACGCTACAAACTGTTCATCATTTCAGGAGCATGCATGCAGGAAGTAGTAGATATATATTTTTCTGTTTGCTGGTGCCTTTACCCAAGATCACAGCACTGGGCCCCTTGCCTTTTTTTCCCCAATTACTCTCTGATCTGTGCCAGACCACCACCCCTGCCCCAGCTAGCTCTCACAGCATGTTTTGATTTGTTGTCTTTTTGTAGGTCTGCTTACATTATGAGCTCTCCAAATCAGTGGTCAGCCCTTGTGTTTTGTTTTTTTTGCATTGGCAAAAGATTTCTCTGGGTTGACTTTTCCTCGCAGCTGCTGACTCATTTCCCACACTGGTATTCTGTTGTGGGGAGGGAAAGATGGAAAGGATTTCAGTTTGGGTGTGGGCATGTATCCATCTGTGCATGTGAGCCCACATGGAGTGAACAGACAACCACTACAGTTGTGGAAGTTGTTAAAATATCACACGTTGCTGACGGCTAGTGTATTGAAAGACATGGAAACATATAGATGGCATACTTAATAAAGTACATCTTAACTTATGAATCTAGTAATCTCCACAGGACCAGTAATCAAGGAAAGCAGTCAATTAAGGATAGAAGTAACAAAACACATGATCAGATTACAATTTTGTATTTTCTAAAGTTAGTAATTAAGTATTGTTTCAGTTTATGGTCATTTTTATTTCAAGTCCACTTTTATTTCTATTAAACTGAGAAAGCACGATAGTTAAGCCTTAAGATTAGTTTAGTTGTGTATAATAACCTTGCATGTGATGCACTACTATATGATGGCAAAATGTAAACCGACTACAGTGTGAGGAGATGCTGATCATTGTCTTAAGCCCACCCATATTACACAAACAGCTGTGATTGGCCCAGCACAAGCAAGTCTGCGTGGAAATTTGTTTGATTGGGAGGGGAACCAGAGCAAATGAAACACGAGCTCTTGGATTTGTCTGGTTCCCATGCTCACTAAATACCTTGTTCTGTATAAACTTAAAGGAATATTTTTTGTTCTTCCTTTCTCTGGTTTCTCATACTTGGAGTCAGTTGTCTGATCAACAGTTGTGTGTTTACATTTCAAGTGGTTACTGCACTGGGCACGTTCTGCACATAAAATGAAAATGAGTTTATCTGTCTGATCTGGAAACAGTGAGTTGTGTTTAAGAGTGTTTTTGTAAAGGGGGAGGCTAATAAAGATAGATTTTTCTCTTTCTTGCAAAGAAGACAGTGGTTGAGTGATTAGGTTTCTGGAGAGAACAGGACATTGTTTGAAAAAGGCCCGGGAGTCCATGGCAACAGGGATGTCAGACATGAGAGATCAGGGAAAGGTATGGAGTAGAAGCCAAGCTGCTCTTCAGCTAATGCCACGGACCAGGATTCAGTGGTGCTTACTGCACTCTACTCTCAACTACTAACTCTTTTAAAGTATAAATCAAACAGTAGCTTTTATCCTTATCCTTAATGAACACTTTTGTTGATCTAGTTCTGATGAATCCATGTAAGCTGCATAAATTAGTAGCTGTCACTTCTATTTATAAAGACAGTCACAGACTTGCACTATTAGTAGCCCTCATGTGTTTGAGTGGCTTGTTGTTAAATAAAAATTTGTAATCATACACGTATAGACACCTTGCTTTTGTGTGATGTAGATTTAAAAAAATACAATAGACACGTGGGAAGGGAGCACAGGAATATTGATTCTACATAACATTATTATATTAATAAGAGAAGGGTTTGAAATGTTAGACACTTGTCTTAATGGTGAGAGGGCCCATGAATAACATTTCTTCAAAGACTATAAATCCATCTAGACTCCTCACACTGCAAAAGCTAATCAGATGTGGGCTTGTTGCATAACACTGCTTAAATAAATAATTTGCTGGAGATTTGTGATACAGTATGTAAAAGAACAGGTTCTAGGATCTTGGATATACCCCACGCTTTCCAAAGCAGGATAATTGTATGTACTATTGCACAGCAGTAGTAACTTCAAGTACTTAAAAGAAATGATCCCCGTCACAGACAGGATCTAACAGGAAATGACTATGCGGCACTGTCATGGTTATGTCTGAATGAAGCCGTGAGGAACATTAAGGTAAAACTGACCCGTGTCTGAATTCCTCTCTGTAAACGACTGCTAAAGGAAGCAGTGTTATGTATTCTATGTCTCCACTTTGATGATAATGAGTGGGATGTTGTAAAACAGAAATGGTTGCAGTAATTCACTTTGACAGATTTAACACAAAGCTTAGTAAGTTATTCTGGAAACTTACTATCAGCAGTGTTTTGGGCTTCATCCAGTGGCTACATTGTGAGGAGAAAGAAAGAAAGACAGAGGAAGGATGAGATTGATTGTGGTTGATTCCTCAAGTCTTCACATGCTGTAGGATCTAGACCTCAGTGTGGAAATGTTTACTTAATTACATCATTTAATCTGAAGGTAAATGTCTCAGTTACAGTCTAATCCTATAGACTTTGTAGTTTCTATTTTTTGTTTGTGCCATCTTTTGTTCTATTTCATGAGACTGCATGCAGTTGCATGTGTAGTTCTGTGGTGCAGTTTAAACTGGTGAATATTTTAGTTGACTTGGCAGAATTGTCAGTAATGAAATAAAAATTAAATTTTTAGAAACCTACATTTATATTTTGAGAAATAAATAAAATTGATTTTAATCTACAACACCATTTCTTTCTTACTTTCTTTGAACAAATGTGTGGGAACAGCAGTGCAGGCAGTCCAGCTCAGCATACATACTTGTCTACTGTAAAGCCAAGCGCTTGTATTAGCTGCAGTATGTAGTTTAGTATTGTCTTGCTGAAATATCCGAGGCCTTTCCTGGAAAAGATGCCTTCTCGCTTAGAGCATAGTTTTCTCTAAAACCTTTATATACCTTTTAGCACTGATGTGCAAACTGTCAATTCCATAGATGACAATGCACCCCTATACCATCAGAGAAGGATTTTGTAACTGATAAGCAAACTTCGAGTACCCCTGCTTTTGGGATGGGATGGGAGTGAGAGCCTTCTCATGTCCATCTGTTTAGTTTCAGAGGCTACTCTTTTGTTTTGCTCCATCAAATTAGTAACCCTGTTATTCACTAAATGACACTATTTCTTGCCCATATGCACAAATTACCAGCATGTTTACCTCTTTCAGTGAGCGACACCTGTGCAGATGTACTTTAAAACACTGACACCGGCATCATCATGACTCCACCCAGATTAAGATTAACAATGACCAAGCAGGGGGTTTATCTTACCAGTGCATAATCCTCTTTGTCTCTTTTTCGTCTCTTTTTCCTGCGCTGATGACGGCACTTGTCGTCTTTGAATATTGATCATTGCTACATCCACTGCTTGGTTCCCGCAGCTGTGCCCCACTTTCCATGCTGCTCTTGTTCTGACATACTGCTTGTGTGTGCTTTATAATTGCACACACATGCTACCTCTGGGACACATCCAATACTTTGTGAAGCCTGCCTGCAAAGTTCACAACTTTTTACGTAGAGCTTATTTTAAAATGTCTCTTGAGCTTTAGTGTCACTGAGCTTTTACTTTGATTCAAGACATGAAGATCAGTATTATAAATGTAAGCAACTATATATCTTAGGGTAAATGCAATGGCGATAAAAATGGTGAAAGTGTAACAAAACTTAAAAGAGCAAATGTTAGTGAAATTGGTCCAAGTCACTGGGTTCAGCTGTCGCTCAGCACGTTGTTACAGTTAAGTAGTGAGTGAACTGATGACTTATTTTCTCTAGCAAAGATCAGTGTGTGGGTGAAATTCCTTCTTCCCCAAACCATATCAAGAATGTGTCCTTGTTAAGCTTGCCCAGAGTTATTAAAAAGAAACAAAAAAAGCCTGTGAAGATCCTGTGGATTTGACTCATAAATTTGTCTGATGTTTATCTGCCTGGTCAGGGCATAGAAGGGACTCTGTTGATGCTATGGATTATTTTGCCTGCCACAGGTTTTCAGTACCTTCTCTAATGAGGAATATGATCGGCGTAACGATGACGTTGATCCAGTTGCAGCATCTGCAGAGTATGAGCTGGAGAAAAGGGTGGAGAAGATGGATGTGTTTCCTGTGGAGATTGAGAAAGGTGGGTTTTGCAGAACTAAATGAATAAATAACACATATTAACCCTTTCATGCATGAATTATGACAACCTCAATCAGGACTTTTTTTCTTAAGTATTTTTATTCATCTTTGGGCATGAAAAGACCATCAACACTGATACAAATACAAGAAAACAGCCTTTGAATAGCTGCCCACTGTAGTGACCACTATGTGTGAAAGGGTTAAAGAATAAAATAGGTTTGTTCTCCAAAGCCAACTGTCTTAACAGTTGACCATTGTAACTTTGGGATCGAGTTGCATTAATAGTATTTATGACGGTCATCTGTTTCTTTAATCAAATGATGGAGTGTACATAGACCTAAAAACAATTTTACAAGCATTTGCTGACGTTGAAGATATAAAGAGTGAGAAGTGATAGCTTGCCAATCATTAATGTATTAAAATATTATTAAATTTACCTTTACATGCCAAAACTTCACATCAGCATCTTCCAAATATAACAAGCATGCACATACGCATGGCATGAAGCTGCCAAACCCCCCAAAGTCAACAACACTCCTAGAGATTGTATCCAGCAGTTTCACAAATTGATGATAGGACAGGCTACAGATGAGATCACCCAGTCGTTTATTTTGTCACATGTGGAGGGTATCTAGGGTAAAAGGTGTAAATTCAAGTTTGGGTAGAAAGATCTGCATAACAACATTTTTTAAAATGTGGTTATTTTCTCTTCATCCAGGAGACAATGGGCTTGGTATCAGCATAATAGGAATGGGAGTGGGAGCTGACCAGGGTCTGGAAAAGCTTGGGATTTTTGTGAAAACCATAACTGAGAACGGAGCAGCTGAGAAAGATGGACGGTGAGTTACAGTGCTCCAACCTTCTTCTGGTTAGACTTTGCAAAACAACGTTCCTCTGTCAGAAAAGATTCAATCGTAATGTTTTTATATACAGAAGGAAGCATAAAATGCACTGTGTACTACACCACAGTTTAATGTCACACAGCTACTGACACACCTGAAAAAACATGTTTATTTATAACTTTACAACGAAGCTAACAGAAATACTCAAGAAATTCTCCACTTGGGTAATCGTTCTGTTTCTGTTTGCTGTGATATTTAGATGTGTTTTATTGTCATCTACAGAAGGGCTGTATATTATAACTCCCCATTTGAAATACTCTATTTTGTAATTACCCCATTTTGTGTCTCTCCAGCATACAGGTCAATGACCAGATAGTGGAGGTGGATGGTATCAGTCTGGTGGGAGTCACTCAACTGTTTGCTGCCACAGTGCTAAAGAACACCAAAGGCACAGTCAGGTCAGTTGAAACTCCAAAACTTTAATTAATAACCTTTAGTTAAAATACCTTACTGGTAACAAGAATGCATCACTGTTATCTTAAAATATTCAAATAAAGCTAGTAGTTTGTGTTTTTCCCATAAAAGGTCAGAGGTGAGGTGTGTTTGTTTTCTCTTTTGAGTGAAGAAGGTTGCACAAAGTATGCATTATATCAGTGATTCATCATAGGAAAATCAAACACCCCTGCGTGACACAGGGAGGTCTGAAATGCATCCCAAAATTTGCATTTCCCCCTAGTAGGCATAACAGGTGCTCTGCAGTGTGGTATTTTAAAGCAGCATGTAAAGCATTATGTTAAATAGTGTACTAACAAGGTTAGTATTAACAGGTTCCTGATTGGTCGGGAGAAGCCGGGAACACAAAGCGAGGTAGCCCGCCTCATAAGCGAGACACTAGAACAGGAGAAGAACCAGCAGCAGCAGGAAAGCCTGGACGACCCGTATGAACATTCAACAGAAGAGGTGAGTCAGCTGCTCCTTGACCCCTTTTATTTCTTTAAGGGTTAATCATTGATCATCCTTATGCTATATTGTTGTCATGTGGGATGTAAGATAGAGATGTGAAAATTCCCGAAGTGATGACATGACCTCATTAAAGTACTATGAACAGAAATTGGAAAACCATGTTGTACATTAGAGCTTCCAAAGAAAAATTAAGCGTCTGCTGCTTGAAAACTGGTAATTATTATAAAGCTCACATGCCACGATCATAGCACTAGTCGCTTTTGTCACGCCCTGTCCTATCCCGCTCAGCTCAACCAGCAAATGAGCAGCTGGCTCTGAGTAAACCATGTGTCACCATTCGGCTGTGTTGGAAAGTGTTCATTTAACTACCATCTGTCTGCTGGAGTTGTGAAATGTTTGCTTTCTGAAGTTCAAGCTGCCACAGGCCTGAGCTTTTGCAACAGAGAGCACGAGAGGATATATAGTGCAAACACGCAGGTTTTCAGGCACTTTTTAAGTGATCCACATTGTTCTTAATTTTTGACTCATTCTAAGATGGATTAAATTCATTGAATTAATTTGCTCACATAGCACTCTTATCAAGCATAGCAACCCCTTGTTTTAAAAGCTAATAGCATGTTTTAGGGGTTGATTCTGAGAATAAGGAACACAAAATTCCAGTATTAATTTAATTCATAGCAGTTGCCGAGCCTGTAACAGTCCTGAAACTGAGTAATACAGCTGTCCAGAATGTCACATCCACTTCCAGTGATTTCCCATGTGGAAATCACTGGAAGTGTTGATGGTAGTTTAATTAATGATCATATCATTAGGCTTGGTTCAAAAATAAATAATAACAGATAACTTTTTCTTTTCCTTGTGGTATTGTTTTTCTTCTTTTGGTTAAATGAATTTCTTCTAAAGAAAAGCCATGGTATGAGCAAAAATTGTGGCCTCATAGTATTTACATTTGTTACTGCAGATAGGTGTAGCCAACCTACTGGTGTTTGAATATAATAAATTAATTACAGTGTTTCTTCCAGACTGTGGCAGACATTGAGATCATTGTTGACACATGCTAACCTTTGTCCTGTGCACAGAGGGTGTGTTGCTGTTGGCAATATCAAATGTCATGCGTTACATCACATTTTAGGAGGACCGGTATGAAGACGACGATGGAGTGGAAGAAAGGATTCTGGGGTCCAATTTCTCTCCTGGGCGAAATGTAGAGGTGTTTGAACTCCCTGATTCGGAGTCCCTGTTTATGCCGACCAACATGAACAGCTCTCAGATGGCCTTCAAGTTCAAAGAGGTATTACCATCAACATTAGGTTATTTAAAGTTAATACTCAAGTGTCTAATGAACGTAATGTAGGTAACAAAATATTCAATTTTCTCTTTTCCCAAGCTCCAGCTCAAACACAGCATTGCCACAGCTGAAGTAAACCAGTTAAAGGAAAAGGTATGATGAAGCTCTTGATGTAACATATAACATTGCAATAAAAGCTTAAAAGTTTATAAATGCCATTTTTATTCAAAAAGAAACCAAAATAGAAAAAGTTGAGTTTCTTTTATCGCTCACCTGTGGAAGATAGTGTCTGCAGCTAAATGTTTGTTGGGGATTTTTTATTATCTCAGAAGTTTGAGTTAGTAAACCTTACGTAACCCCAAATTTGACTTTTGGGTGTGGGGGGAAAAAATTCTGTTTTTGTAAACTTTTTATCTATTTTGCATATACTTATTATATCTGTAAAATGTCTCTAATGCATATATCTCTATGCTTATTGTGCATTTTTTTTAATGTAATTATAGCAGAAAAGTGTCAGTCAAATCTTTCCTCCCAATTGAATGACAGATTGCCAAAGATGGCAGGATGACGGTTAACACACGTTCAGAATTTGCGACGTGTGTCTTTTTAGTCAGTATTTAACAAATAAAATAACACTGCTCATCTATTAAGTTATTTTTACCAACCCCAAGTAACATTCACCATCTCTCTGCACAGCTAACGGCAGCAGAGGAGGATAAATCGGTGTGGGAAGCCAGGGAGTCTGAACTGGAGCAAAAGATTGAGGAGAATAATGACAAGATCCTCAAGCTGGAGAATTACTGGCTGGAAGCCCAGGCTCTGTGTAAGACTGTGAATGAACAATTAGCTGAGACTCAGACCCAGTATGAGACCCTGGATAAGAAGTACAACAAGGCCAAGAAACTGCTCAAGGACTACCAGCAAAAGTAAGTTTGTGCTGAATTCAGATGTTTATAAAAGTTGGTTTAAGTTGGTCAGGTCTGATTGAAGCAGTTCATGAGCCAATGTGAGAAGGACGTGTTTCTGTTGTTTCAAACTATAGAACTGTTACTAGCCTTTTTTCTGCATGAGGCTATTGGAGATTTATACAAGTAAGAATATAGCACTTTAAAATAAGTGATTGTGTAGCCACTGTGTTTAATTACGATTGGGATTTTAGTGCTTATTAATGAGTGGCACAGGTTCAGTGCTGTGCTTTGCTTGTGGGGGTGGATGTGGGTTTGAAAAATTGGACCCTAGCAAGCCTTTGAAAATAGAAATTATATAAATATGGATTTCAGCTGTGGTCACTTGAGGATACAGATACATTATAATACCAATTGTGAACTGAACATTTGAAATTGCATACATTGAGCTCCCGGATTGTGATTTGATCACCCACGATGCTTGTTAGCACCAAATATGAACAAAGCTTAACACTTTAATTGGAAGCAAGTACTAGAGGGGGCCAGAGGAATTTCCAGTCACAACACAGCACTTTACAACCAAATGGATATGTATTAACAGCCATACTGTTATGTTATAATGGAGGTATATCAGTACTATCTTAGTTTCATACAGAGGGCAGTATTAAAACACTCTGAAGGCACTCTTCTGCGGTGCATCTTAAAATAATTTTTTGGAAAACCGTGTTTTGGTCTAAAAAGGTGTCTGAGAGTGTGGGACAGCAAATAATGTCTCTGTTGTGTGGGAGAGTGCCTCTTATTTGCATAGATTTAAATCACGGTGGGAAGATGTTGGAAAAGAGTATATGGTGTCTATACATTAAAAAAACAGTTAGCCTCTTATTTTGTGATCTTGTGCAGAAAATATCTCTGTGGAATTGCATGGTTTAGTGATAATCACATAAAACTGAACATGTTTATAAGCTTAAATCCTGATGGGAGCCACATTTCCTTGTTTCCTCCCCAGAGAGATCGACTTTGTGAAGAGAGAGGAAGAACTGAAAAAAAGTCTAGATGAAAAAGACAAGTGGTACAAGGAGCAGCTGGAGAACTTGCAGAACAGAGTAAGACTTCAGCTCAGAAAATTAATGATTATATATCACCAGACATGCTAGATACTGAAATGAACCAGAGTGTGATGGCTTTGTCCACAGATAGCTGTACTGGAGTCCAGAGGAGCGTCAGCTGTGGAGAGTCAGATTGTTCAGGATTCTGCTGCAGAGGATAGACTGAGCAGCCAAGACTCAGTCACACATACACAGTCTGTTGACTCAAATCTAGGTAAAACTAAAACTGAAGTGTACATGTCACACTTTTATTTTGAGATCTGTAAGTCATTCATAAGTACACATAAACTCTGAACTCTTGTAAATTGCTGAAAAGGTGTGCATTTGCTTTTTTTCTCCACTATAGAAAAAGACTGGAGTGAGCTGCTTCCTGAAACCGAGCGCCTCAACACCAGTGCACACAGAGAAAAAGGCCTGTTGGCTCAGAAGTCCAAACGTCAGCCTCCGTCTCGGAGCAAACTGAAGGAGAGTCTTGTTGTGGCTTCGTCGTACTCACAGGTCTGAAAGAAAAAGCTTGTGTTTCTGTCAAAGAGCATAATATCAGCGTATACTGTGAATTTGATTGAACTGTAAGCCATCTTAGACCACTTCTGTCCAGGAGGTGTTTAAACATACTGACAGACTAGGGAGTGTCCTTGATTTTATTTATTTTTTAAATAAACAATATAATAATGCCCCATTATACTGAGACAGAAGACAGCTAAACAGAACTTAGAGTCAGAGCTTATATAAAGCTATTTTATAAATAGCTTTTATCCCCTCTTCCTTGCATTGTCCTTGTAAATTATGGTTTTGCTCCCAACAGGAAAGTGACGGCGAGGACGAGCAGGAGGAGCTAGAATCTCCCTGCAGGAGGAGGTCCATCCAGGAGAGTCTGTCCCTCCCAGTGCCGGTCTTTTATCCTGGGAATGGACAGAAAGATGATCCAGGCGAGACTAGAGATGGATCCAGGAGTAAAGGAGAGCTTTCCAACAGCCCATCTCTGTCCCCGTCACAGGGAGAGAGTGTTGAAAGCATTGGAAGTCCCTCTTTGTCTCCTCCAAAACCCAGCTCGTCACCACAGTCTCCTTCTGGTATCACACGCAATGCGAAGAAGAGGGAGTCCAAAGGCAAGATCAAAGAGTCCAAAGGTATGCAAGGTCTGTTGAGATGTGTGGAATAGCAAGGCTTTTTCTTGCATTGCTCCGAAGACTGAAATTTATCGTTTTCATTACAGAGGAGTTCAATGAGCCTTCAAGTGGAGGAAAGCCTAAAAGAAGATTTCCAGACTTTGGGTAAATATCCAAATCAATCACTGTTGTATGTGTAAGCTTTTGGCTTTTTAAACTAACTAAATGAATGTTTCCAATGATCGAAACAGGGGTCTCAGGAAGTCGGGCGGAAAGGGAAAAAAACATGACAAAGAGGCAATGAGGGCATCTTTGGACAGCAGGTATTTTATGACTACCCACTGTTATATTTGAAAAAGTTTGA
>VOQK01017396.1:4816-14849 GCA_015052645.1 Benitochromis conjunctus
TTTTTACACTGATCAACTGAAGGGCCATGTATCAAAATCATGTGTCAGGTCTTTGCTGGATTTTTTTCTATTTCTTGAAGACATGTCTTTCAGCTTTTTCAGATAAAAGTAGCAGATGTGTTACTTCTCTTATCTCCACTTTAGTTTTCTCAGTGTTTTTTGGGTTGTTTTTTTTTAAGGAAACATTGCACACCATCCCAAGATACACCTTCCCCTTGGCAATCAACTTGTCGGTACAAAAATATTATTTTATGCTGTCAAACTTTTATCTTTGACATGTTTTAATTCGGCTAACAAAATGGCAACAGTTGGTGTGTTATTGTGACAGGCTGCTAGTAACAAAGTGCTTAAAAATGAAAATGAAAATTACTTCTTTATTCCTCCCTTCACTCAGGTCTGTTTTTTACGCTTCAGTGATTTACATGTAAATGTTAAGTGGCTTAACAAACAAAAAAACATTCCTCTGAAATTGTTCGTGTGAAGTTTTGTCTCGTTGGACACAAGATATAAAAGAAATCAGCCGTGGCTCAAGATGCTTACACAGTGCTGTGCATCTAGTTATAATATACTAGTTATGACCATCTGGTTCCAAATCCAAGTTTGCAATATAAATATAATGCTTGGATAGCTGTTTTTATGTTTTACCTGTATCTACATCTTGTTTATGGCATGGAAATGAACCTCTACAGTGTTGTAAATGCAAAAACAATTCATCTTGCAGCCAAAACATGGATGGCCTACCAGATGGTTCTCATCAATCACCTCTCCCACGGTGTTTGAATGTTCATACACAAGGCAAATCCCGCCCCCCTCAATGATGCCGTCTTTATGGCCATGCATTTTGTATAAGTCGCTTTACCAAAAAGAAAATCATCTGATTCTTTGAATAAAATGAATGGTGTCGCTGAGAAACGAGAAGTCTATTGTGCTGGAAAAAGTCGGCGACTCAGCCATGAAAACTCTCCAGCTGGCCTGGTTGTCTGTTTCACATGACTACTACAGCAAAATATTTTCTCTACACGGCAGTTTCTTTTTTGGAGGAGGCTGTGTATAAAAGCTCCTTGTTTGGAGGGTGTGAGGTCATAGAGAGCTATAAAATTCCTCGATCATTATTAAAGGGGCTAGCTTTGAACCCTGTGGTTTACACTTTAAATTAAATGTAAACCCTAGTTTACTTTTTGGGTTCTGCTTTATTTTCCTTTTATGAGTGTTGACGTGGGGATCAAATGATGAACTATTAGTGCACACGTTAGCTTACCTTCCATAATGACTGGCTGATCAGAGGTGTTGATTAAATATTTGCCTCCCTGTAGATCGTGTCTTTAATTAAGGAACAGAAGGCATCAGGCTGTGCAGTTTTAAATGCCAGATCCCTGTGGCCCTGCACGCCTAACCTGCCATGGCAAGCTGCTGATTGTCTGCTGATGCTGGCAAAGTGGCTCACACAAATGTCCTGATTGCAAGGCAAAAGCAGCTGTGCTTGCTTTTACTTATGATTTATGTTCTAAATGCTGTCCACAGAGGGAAATCTCATAGAATTCACTGGTTAAATTTTTCTGATTTATTGGTAGCACTAAAAAGTAGCACTGAGATACATTAAAGCTGGGCCCTAGAGACACGCAGCTGCTCTGGTAAGACCAGACAATCCCCAGCGACAGTGTTACTTCAAGTGGAGCAGTGGCATTGACCTGCTTCTGCTTTGAAAGTTTACTTTTTCTTAATTTTTTGTTACAGTTTCTATTGAGGCAGTCAGAGTCCTAAATCCTGTGGTGTCACTGGTCGCCCAGAGCAGACTTTGTTAAATGACCACTATTAAGATGTCAAATCACCTCACAGCAGTGTCAAGTCCCCCAACATAACTCTGCATGTCCAGTGTATAAAGATTACCATCTTCATGTAAAAATGTGGTCTAAGGTCGTGCTCCATTTTGGTCGTTACCTCACCGATGAGAACAAATCTAAAGCAGCTAAGCGAGTTTAAAGAGTGGTGTGAGGTTTAAACGGACAAAGGAGTACCTGGAGCCTAAGACAGCTCTCTGTTACATTATGAACAAAAGCAAAATCATCCACATGTCAAATGAAATGGGATACAATAATTCATGGATAAGATTTTGCTTCATTGTCAAATATCTGCTGTTGATTTTATCTATGTTACATTGCCCTCTGTTGGTGGAAAAGGGTACAACGTACGTGGCGCCTCATTCCTGCTGTTATGTCGACTCATAGTTCCCCATCAGTGTAACCTGACCATTTATAGTGTCATTCTTTTAATTAGGGAAGCTCAATTTTTTGTTTACTAATTTAGTCTTTAATATGCTCTTGTTTTTTTTGTTTTTGTTTTTTTAACTCTGTGATACACTAAAAGATTCTGTCGTTCTTCTCATTATTTTATAGAAATGCCTTACATGTTGTTAGAAAATCTTGTTGAAAACTAAAATGGAAAGTAGAAAAGTATCTTTGATAAGGTGCTTATGATGGAAGAGATCATTTGATCTGCTGAAAATCGTATTTGTTTACACACTGGCCTTGTTTCCACAGGAAATTGCTAAACGGTTGCAAGAAGAGGAAGAGGAGAGTATCAGGAGACGAAGTAGAGGATCAGGGAGCCATAGTGAAGGTAAAGTTATGAAGATTATTTAGAAATTGTCACATTTTTAAAAAATAAAACGTTTTGGGGATATTTTTAGAGATTTGCAGAAGGTTTTGTTATCCCTCCATAGGACATAACCAGGCCTTATTTAGCTTCTTACTCAACATTCTTGGCTCTGCTTATGATCATTACTGCAGCTGTATTGAAATCGCTCACCACTACAAGGCCATGAAAAAGTTGCTCATTTGTTCGTGGATATCTTAGCAATATCTTTACAATGTTTTTTGTTCTAACTTGCTTTCATGTTTGTTGTTATATTGGCTTTTACGCATGGAATTACATTTTCAGCATTTGCAGGGCTCATTCTTGTATCTAAATGCACGGAAATATGTCAGTTATATTTCATCTATTTATACTAATTGTAGATGCAGCTGTTTTTAATTGCTGTTTTACTTCATCATTAATTGCACTTGTCTAATAATATTCACTAACAGACTCACCCACCCACCCTTTTTTCGTTTGCATGTTTGGCAATGCTAAAGGCAGCACGAGTGACCCTGCACTGCTATCCCTACAACAGCACACATACAACAACCTTTGCCAGGGGGAGGAGCAGTACCCTAGCACAACCACCAGGTGGCGATCCTCTACTTCTTACTCAGACATAACTGGGCCTCAGACTTACTCCCCAAGGGGGTTGGGGGCTCAGAAAAACACAACTTCATGGTCAAATCAAGGACACCCCAATTCCATTAGGCAAATCAGGAACGAATTGAGAGAACCTTTGAGTGAAAATTCAGATGACTCGGACACAGTTTTCTCTGAACAGCTTTCCCAGAGACTGAATGAAAGATTCAACACTGCACCTCCTCGACAGCGGGCATCTTTACATCAGCCACAAGAGAGAAATTACAGAAGAGTTTACTCTCGTAGAATATTCTCAGATGAGTTCAGAGGATACGAGGAGGAGAGAGAAGAGTGGGACGAGGACTTGTATGAAAATGGCGATCTGAATGAAAGGAGGCCTAAGAATCAGGATAAAGAGAGGAAGTACAGAGATGAGTGTGAGCTCAGAGGTCAGGATACAGGCTCTCAGTTAGTCGAGTTTAGAGAAAAGCGACGCAGTCGCAGTGAGTCTGTTAGGCTACATGACGGGAGTAGACAAAGCAACAGAGACTTCGCAAGGACCTGGAGCTACAAGGACAGCCCTGACAAACACGTCCGTTTTCGAGATGATAAGAGGAGCTCTCGCAGGGAGCAGAGTGAAAGCAGCCAATTGTGGAAGATGCTGGCCCGTGTCCTCAAAGAGAGGGGTGTGCCTGTGAAGCTGGGTGGCAATGGGGCGCCACTGCAAATAAGACCTCAAAGCAGAGACAGCCAGGTGCTTCATGGGAGTGAAGTCTCCTATGGCGACTCCCAACCACATCAGAGAGCCTTCCACAGAGCTGCTTCCACGAGGCACAGTTTCCATGGAGATATTAGGGAGAGAAAGAGATTGTCATACCGAGAGAACAGCGGGAGAGATCACAGAGAAGACCGAGACAGGCACCATGATAATGGAGAGATTTATGAGATTAGGAGAAGAGACTCAGACCTTGTTAAAAGAGAAAGACAAGGCAGTAGAAGGTGGAGAGAGCACAAATACACTAACAATGATGAGAGGGGAGAGAGGAATGTAAATAATTACAGAGTCAGGAGGACGGCAAGTGAGCGGAGGCATTTTCACAGGACCACAGAAGAAAGCTTAAGCTCAGAGGAGGAGCAAGACATGGAGAGGAGAGTAAATGTACCCCGACGAAGAGCCCCAGGGCGTAGCCAAAGCCTCAGCACCAGCAGCAGGGCTTCAACCAGGGATAGGTCAAGGCGCACGGCAGCAGGTAACACTTAGACCTGCAGCCAACTCTAATCTGCAGAGGGAAAGCTTCCAGCATGGTGCTGTCTCTCTCTGTGTACATCTGCTCCTCTCATCTTCCCTTAATCATCACCTTATCTGGACTTGGGCTTTAGTTGTGACTTGATTCCTTACTGAAGTGGGACATTTCCCTGTTTCATATCTACAAAATCAGTGGTCTAAAATAATCTTTGCTTTGTATTTAAATCTCTACTTTTTCTTCTTCTAATTCTTTCTTTTTCTTTCCATCTTGAGGGTTGTAAGAGAATAAATTCCAGGGAGTGTCTTTCATTCTGAATCTTTTCACCTTGTGATGTCATTTCAAATGTCATCGTAAATGACCTTTCCCAGACTCTTTCAGTAAACTTGAATGATTAATCAGTGATGTTTGTCCAACAAATCATGTGCTCATCGTCATCAGAGTTGCTCAATTTTCTGTGAATTTGAAACTGTCAAACTTCACCTTTAGGAGCACCACTTCAACCAGAGCTGAGTGAAACTAATCTGAGCCTGGGGGAGCTGCAGCAGGTTCTAGAAGATGAAGAACTGGCCCTCAAGCTACAGGAGGAAGAGGAAAAGCTGTTCAGGAGGGTAACTGATCCAAGAATTTAACACGAAACACTGTAGTTTAAAAGGTTAGCAGAAAAAAGAGAAGTTTTGTTTGTTGATCTGAACATTTACTGTCTTTTCCCTCATAGAACTCTCAACCGTCTCAACGTTGTTCTTATCCAGAAGGGGACTTCAGAGTAGCACAAGTGGCACAGGACGAGGTGGAATGATAAACTGTATTTAACATCCACCCGATGAGTAAGATCATGCTGTGATTTAAAAAAAAAAAAAAATCTTGTTTTGTTGTTTCTAGGAAATTGCACGATTCATGCAGAAACAAGAAATTAAATCAAAGCGTAGATCTCGTGAGCTGGAAGGGCCTGAGTCTTGGCGCGAGCATAGAGCGATGATAGATCAACATGACAGACGAGCTGCGAGAGAGAGACAGGTTTGTTTGAAAAAAAAAAAAAAATGGTTAGGAATTCAAGACAAACACATACACAGCCCTGTTATGCATATGTGTGGAAGGTGTTTCTGCCAGCAGAGTTTTAAAACAAGCCGAAAAACCTCTTTGTTCATTTCAGGTCCAACGAGAGAGACTTGACTCAGAGGGCCTTCCGTCCCCGGCTGAGGACTGCTCTCCAGAGAACCTTCCACCAAGTCCCACCGCCACTACACCGTAATTAACAAGTTAAATCTCTTAATAAATGCTGTATGTCTGGTATTTCACAAATATGGTGACTTACAGCTGCTACACTTATAGATCAGCCCAGCAGATTAGAAACATTGCAGAGGAATTGGATCCAACCTTCCAGGCCAGGAGGCAAGACACAATGCGCCTCCAAGTGGGACAAATAGGTATTTTAAAATGAAATTAAACCACTGTTGAAACTGTTGAAAAAAATAACTTGACAGTTCCTTTTCCTCCATTGTAGGTCCAGCTTCTCAACCCCTTCCTATGCTGCAGTCAGGCTTAAATGAAATGCTTGAGGAGCCTACATTTATCCCGCCAACAAAACGTCAAACAGACAAATCAGGACGAAGTAAATCCAAAGTGAAAAAGGAGAACTGCAAGCAACAGTGATCTCCAACACTGTGTTCTGCTGTAGGCCATACACAGTTTATTTTATAGCACTTAATCAGTTCAGCTAGAGTTGTCATTGCTTATTATTTTAAGGTTAAAATTGACAAGAATAGCATTCACTCAGCTGCCCGTACTAGCACTTTTTTTAGAGCAGTGGAATAAGGAGACGTTTTAGATTCTTGATTAAGTCAATGAAGACAGCATTTTAAAATCATTGCTTTTATAAATGCTAAAGGGAAATGTTGGGTTTGTTATTGTATTGTACTTTATCTGTAGTTAACCAGTATACTGTCAGCTGGATCTCTCAGTCCTCCTCAAGTTGTGCCTAAACTTTATTTACATTAGAAATACACTAAACTATCCAAGTAGACTTCTATGTTCTGCCACCTAGTATATAACTTCATCACGTTGTCTAAATCAGAATCAGAATACTTTAATAATCCCTAAGGAAATTTTGTCTAAGTTAGGTATAATGTGGGGAAAATAATTATTTGAACCCATGGTGAATTTGCAAGTTTGCTCACTTATGAAAATATGAACAGTCTGTAATTGTGTGAATGCTTGCAAGCATTCACACAATTGAGTTTTTTTTAATGGTAATTTTATTTTAATGGAGCGAGACAGAAAATTAACAAAAATCCAGAAAAAAGACATTATATAAAAGTTATAACATGCTCGGCAACTTGACGCTTCAGCCACAGATTGGATTGAGGTCTGTAGACTCGTTAGGCTTCTTCTTTAACCACACCTTTGTTGCCTTTGGCGATTTGTTTTGAGTTCTTGTCAAGCTGGACGATCCATTCACGACCCCTCTTCAGTGTTCTGGCTGAGGGAAGGCGGTTCTCATCCAAAATCTTTACAGTACATGGCCCTGTCCATTTGCCCGTTAATGCAGTCAAGTTGTTTGTACTCTTAGCAGGAAAACAACCCCAAAGCATAATATTTACACCTCCATACTTGTCGTAGGTATGGTGTTCTTTGGGTCATGCTCAATATTTCTCTTCCTCCAAACACGCTAGGTCAAGTTGATGCCAAAGAATTTGATTTTGGCTTCATCTGACCATAGCACTTTCTCCCATGTCATTTTATTCCACATCTGAATAATCGCACAACTGTTTTTACCTTCTAACTAAGCTTCTTGCTGTTGATCTTATAGTCCAATCCAACCTTGTGTAGGTCTACAATCTGGTCAGTAAAGTCCTCTGGCAGCTCTTTGGTCTTGTCCATGGTGGTGAAAACTTTGAAACTGAAGAAATTGATTCTGTGGACAAGTTTGCTTTATACACATAGCGAGTTAAGATCACCGGTATCTGTAATTGATTGACTGATTGTAATTGCCTGTATGTGCGGGCATCTAGGCAATCTGTGAGAACCAGAATTCTGGATAGGTTGTAGAGGATCAAATACTTATTTCACTCAGGGACATGGACATCAAATTATAACTTTTGTGTAATGTGGGGAGTTTTTTTCTGGATTTTTGGTTGAGATTCTGTTGCTCTCCATTAAAATTAAGCTACCATAAAAATTAGAGACTGTTGATTTCTTTGTAAGTGAGTAAATGTACAAATTCAGCAGATGATCAAATAATGATTTACTCCACTCTATTTCTTAGGGGATCTCCAGAAGCATGTGAATGTTAATCTTTACCAAGAAGTTAGGGTGAAAACCTAATCTTGTTTCAAAGCAGTTCCTGTCACGTTTGCTGTTATCCAACGACAATCAAATAAACTTTGTTTACTTTTTATAAATGGAAGTCCCAGAAGTTGTAAAACTGGATTACATTAACATAGTGGTAGTGAAAGAAGTCCAAATTAAATTTAATTATTTCCAACTTGAATGAGGAAGTTCATTATCCTCTTGGTGACAGCGCATGGAATAAATGATACTATAGCTCTAAGGGCTACATGAAGCTTAGCTGCTACTATTACCTTTTGGCGCTTACAACTACATTTCGCAATCTCTGAAATCCAACACCAAAGACCGACTCTGAACTAAGACATCTTGCATGTGTTACCAGCCAGTTGTGGTCACTTTAACACTATTCCTAATGCCAAATAGGAATCTAACAGAAGTGACTGGATATGATTTTGATGCATGTATTACTATTTATTGGTCTCCGTTTTTGTTTTTTGTATGTTGTTCTTGCTGCCACATTCAAAGTCTTTTCTTTACACAACTGAAATACGGCACCATGAATGCAACTATTCTGTACATAATAAATACAATCTTTATTGCGTGTTCAAAAATGTCATGAAAGTTCAGTGTAAAAATACATATATCAGTTTTATACAGTACTATAGAAAGCTGAAGACATTTTATAGGAAACCACCATGAGACAAAATTATACAATCAAACCAAAAATACATGACATTCAGCAGGTATAATAAAGTGCTGTAGTCGTAATAAAATGTCACTGTATGACTGTACTATAATCTTAACACTTTTTCACTGCACCACCTGTGAACTTTGAAGTCTTTAACTGATTTTGCTTTGCTGGAGCGGTGACTCATAGGCTGATCTATTACTATAGGCGTGGGTAAACATTTTCAGGCAAAGCCCACACAGTATATTTCTCAAATGTTCCATGAAGAAACACTCGCCTTCTACAGACCAGGAGAGAAATAGAATTAAAAAAACAAAAACGTTTGGTCTAATCTTGCTGCCCACTCTGCTGTTTTAGAAGAAAATAAAAGTAACACTCTACAAGACTGTCTCTGGGGGGGGGTTTCCACATGACCCCTGAGCTAGTCAAGCATATTTGTTCACAGGATTTCCCACGACATTCAAGAGTTACAGCGATAATTGGTGGATTTCCCACGTGGCACTCGTGAAGGATTCCTAAATCTTTTTAGAATTGTATTGCTAAGCTTTCGAGCATTTCATTCTGATATGACCTGTTAAACGCATACTTTATCTGATAAACACTTAGTCATACGGCGTGCCTTGACATGCTCTGTGATTGTTACAGCTGAACAGTTTTTACCTTTCATTTGCAAACCATTCTCTACACTCAGTATTTTACTTTTAGGTCTCCCTAGTGCTTCAGCTTGAATTGTAGCTTTATCTACTTAAAATAGGGAAATCCCTTCACTGGACTTTTTGACCAGTTAAGCAACAGTTGGAAAGTCCATATAGTTCCTGGTAAAGTTCAGTGGAGTGGAAGAGGCTACATGCAATAATGTGTCTAGCTACCTATTTTCACAACTTAACAAATAATAATAATAAAAAAAGACAAACTGTAAATGACTAACAGATAAAACAATTAAAACAACAAAACTGCCATGAACAGAAGGTAGGTTGCTGTGTTATGTTGATGCTTTGAGCATATGTAAAGCCCTACTATTGGGAGGTAATATAGAGGCTCAGAAAGTGATATGACTAAAATCAGTCTGTTACACCCACTTGCGCACCCACCTGCGTTGTATTTTCAAACTGAGCAATACTTGGCAGCTTTACCGCTCATACATGCAAATACCAGATTAATGAAGCTCAATCATACTCTTACTCACTTAGCTGTTTTACGGTGTACTGGGACAAGTGGCCTGAACTTTGAATATAGTTAAAAACGTAAAAGCAAAAAGGCTGTCTTTTGTTCATTCTTATTTCCTGACTGCTTTCAAGTTTCAAGAAGGAAAAAAACACAGCCTTAGCTTCTGTTAGAATTTACATGGTGAATAACCTATTGTTGAGTCCCTCTCAGAATTCCCCTTCCTCTCGTGTTAACTGACTGTGTTATCGAAGGATCACTATAACTGTATCCTGTTGTTAATACTGAGCAAGATGTTACAGTTTGTTCTGACCTATTATGGGTTTTTTTTTTTCTTCACAATAGCTTATGCTGTTCTAAAATAAAGACAGCTGCCCTAAGCGACTTGGTATAACAAAGACATCTTTTTTTTTTTTTTTTTTTTTTTTTTAAT
>VOQK01017396.1:29578-40425 GCA_015052645.1 Benitochromis conjunctus
CCAATCTTTGTAAAACAGCGAGGAACGCTCGCATGTGTATAAGGTGACAGGGGAATTCCTGCTGCTGCTGCTGCTGATGATGCTGCTGCAGGCAGTGAGGCACAGAGGTGGGAGGAGGGATCTGTCTTTACGCCTCGCTGTGTCACTCGGTGAAATTAAAGCTGAATTGCACTTAATTGGACTTGTTCCGCCAATTTATGAACCACAAAATTTATGAACCAGCTCCTCTCAGAGTTTCTGCGGGTAAGAATATGTGCGTGATAGCGTCTAGATTGGATTGAAGTCAGTAAACACAGACTACGGGGTGGATAACAATGTATAGTTCATTGTGTTTGCGATGCTTCTCACACACAAAAAAACAACAGATGTTCAGTTGGCTGTTAGCGGCAGCGGCAGCAGCAATATATCTGTGCCAAGTCAAAAGCATTCTCATGGAGTGCACCACTGCGATCACGATGAAATCACTGGCTATGCCCATGTGCAGATAGTCTGCTAAGATAAATCTGTTCCCCATCTACAGCCCGCTATACAACCCCAACCTGATGCTGTAATCAGTGATACTAATTGCACTACATAAATTAATGAGTATTTGGTTAATGAGCCTGGAGCGCAGGATGCAAAGAGCCAGGCTTGCTGTGAAGAGAGGACAAAGGGGAAGGGGGAGCGAGAGAAAGAAAGAGAGAGAGAGAAGAGCGCAGTGATTTTTGCTGTGAGTGAAAACAATGGCAGACTGTGATTGTTTATTACTTGGTGCCAAAAAAACGACTAATTTTGTCAAAAATACCTGTGTGGCAGAGAAACTGGATTAAAGCAGGTACCGCTACAAATCACCAACGTGCTTCTTCCTGCAAAACCTTCCTGTTCTCTGTTGTGGATAGCACAGACAGCCTCCCTTACTGAAAACACCGAGCCTGCAAATGGGAGTTCTTGTGAAGGAGCAGGGAAGTGCTGTGCCTCTCCTACCAAAGAGCTTGTAATAGAAATTGCTGTAGTCAAATGTCAGCGCAATAAAGCAAATGCATTTGCACTTGATAACAGTTCTCAGGAGCTTTTAAAGTCAAGATCCAACCAATTTCTTTTCCAGATGGAACGGAGGCATTTTTTATTTCAACAATGACGGCAACAGACTCTCCTGTGATATTTCAGACCTGAGAGCCACGGAAGAAGCAAAAAAGAGGGACAATTATTGGGCAACACGGCAAATTCCAAAAAGGAACCTGTTCACGTTTTGCTTTAACACAGCTACCGTTGAACATGTACCACTTGAGCCCCAGGGACCTTTTTTCATACGCGTCTACTTCTCGTCCACATTTTTTTGGTGATTGACTTGTGCAGAGTATGAGAGTTAAATGAAGAGGTACTGAAAAGTAATAAGTTGGAAATGACAAGATAATTGCGTTTTTGGGATCCATCTGTTCCTGGCTGATAATACTCACGCTCGGTTTCTCGAGCTCTCCTCCGTGCGCGCTCTCTCTCTCGCTCTCTGCGGTGGCTTAGGAGAGACTCTGTACCAGTCTCTGTGTCCAGGCCGTCACGACTGCTCACTGCATTGGCACTGCAATACACACATCGGAAAACTTCAGTCAGCTTCACAATGATGTACAAAACACCGAGTATCTCAGTCTACCTCACAGAAAGTGTTTAAAATTAATTGTCTAGCCAGCCTGTGACCAACACTCCCGAACATAATCCCTAGCTACAATATACTTCTGTCTGTTATATTATCTGTATGCCTGCCATCCAGCCTTAGGGGAATATGAAACTCATATCATGACTCTGTTTCAAATTCAGTCCCTCTGGCCAAAATAGCTATTTCATTGTTCGGCGGTATGTGATGTGTTTTTCACTAAGTGTCATTAATGACCAGATACCCTGAGAGGGAGCCATTCTGGACAATACTGGCATTAATGAGACCTATTGAAAGCCCAGATGGTGCCTGGAGCATGATTGGGAGAGAGACAGAGAAGAGAATGACAGATCGCATAAAAAGTGAGAAGTGGTAGATCAGGTGTGGGCTGAGCAATAAGCCGGCCTGTGTGTACTTGAGGTGTGGAAGGAGTCTGGGGGTTCTGGAAGAGCTGGCGGGCAGATTGTTATTCTGTCAGAGGGCTGGAGACGCCGTGGCCTCAGGCACGAGGGTTAAGGGACTCACACTGCCACCGGGCTCCTGAAACCTGAAGCCGATGAGAACTCTACTCAACCCTGTCAGTCAGTCACACGCACTTAGGCATGTATGCAACATGTATCTGACACCTGAATACCTAAATAATCACACCTGCGTAAATGTCAGTGCTCGCGTACAAACAGTCAAAATCAGTGTATAAACAGAAAAAAAGAGGCGTAAAAAAACCCCAAACATGTGAGCAAACGTCACTCCTCTTTTGAAAACAATGTTCTCGCACACCTCGGTGCCTACGTGTGGCTGACCAATGCAAATTAAAATCTCAAGAGCAGACAGGATGCCGTGTCTGCCGTGTTCACTCAGCGGGATGAATCGCTCAATGGGGCGTGCTTACACGCTCGTGCTGCAGAGTACTAATGGGTGCACCTGGGCCCGGCTTCACCAGCACAGGTCAGTGCACGTATGCAAATATCAGTGAAGGTGCACACTTCAGGGGCATTTCTAGTGGAACTGATTAGAAAGCTATGTGATGATCGATGCGGTGGCGACCGCCTCTCTGTTAGTCCCGTCAAAACCTGTCAAAGGGCGCTCACCAGCCAGCAGACGGATCTGCTATTCTGCTGGGAGATTATCCAAGGCGCTAGGCTCCAGCTGTGAACTAATGCCACCCCCTTTCAATCCCCACATATACCACCCCCTCTCACTGCTGCCAATAGCGACACCCCCCTCCATTGGGAAATGGAGATGGGTGCTTTTAATGTCTGCTAATCCGGATTACCGAGCAGAAGCACATCAGTGTGTCCATTCTCAGACCAAAACACCTATTCTGTGCGTGCTCATCAAATAGAGCCATTCACGCCGACAAACACGAGATGCATGAATAAAGCACAAAGAGAAAATGAAGTGGTAATAATATTCCAGCTATTCACAGACAGCGGTACAGGGTGGAAGGCTGGATTCATTTCAGAAAGAGAGGAGGTTCGCGATAGGGAATTCACCATGCTATAAAAAAGGCCTGCCTGTCTGACTCAAAGAGTGAAAGAGAAAGAGAGAGCGAGGCAGGGAGGGGGCGGGTAAAGGGGCCGGCAGACAGTTCGCTGTTTGTTCCACACGGTGGCGGTAGTAAAAGCTGGCTGGGAACAATAAAATCATCAGGCCAGATGATAGCCAAACAGGAGTGAGCAGCCCATAGAGGGCAAAAGAGAGCTGAGATGTCAAACAGTAGATAAAGAGATACACTGAGACATGACAGATTGCATGTTCTCAATATAGAGCCTCAGCCATATTGCTCTAGTGCTGTAATGGCAATGACTCTTGGCCTCCACTGCCCCCAGCCTTTCTGGCTATATTTAGGAAGGGACTTCTCCTTAGTGAGTACAGTTATATATATATTTTTTTAAATCTGCAGGTTTTAAGACAAAGTCTGGGCTCAGATAGCCATAACGTTGGGAAAATCTCATTTTTTTGAGTGCTTAAGCAATAATATGATTCAGGCCACATATGCTTTTTTTCAGAGTATGGATGAATGCTCTTAGTGACTGAATACAATGAGCCTCACTTGAGTGCCAGTATTTGCCTGAAGAGGTTTATGCTGTCAAGGCTATTTCAAGAATCATCCGCCCAAGCAGCATGCGCATCGTGTTTACATAGATGAGCGGAGTAACGCCTTACTCCATGGCTGTGTGGGTGGGAGTATATACTGCGGGGAAAAATACTCACACCTATGCATATTCCCACACTGTAGTGTTAGCACGTACTTCATGCTATATTCACAGAGCGGCGGAGCGACCATCTACACTCCCCACGTGAGCCCATGACGATAAATCTCTCTGCGGCACGTTCCACGTTCTGATTAGCACATATAGCGTGCTGTGAAATAAAAAGGTCAACCAGTATGCAGGGCTGCGTGCTTGAATACATCTGCCTACATGAGTGTGTGTAATTGTGCATATATGACGAGCGGCAATCATCCTACTCACTGGAAGGAGGGGGGGCGCGAGTCCCCGATGCCCCCTGTTCTCTCGAGGGGCGGGGGAAGTTCTGGATGGCTCTCTGTGCATTGAGATCCTCCATCAGAGTGTGAACTCTCTGCCAGGACCAACTGAGAAAGAAAATTATTCATTACAGATTAGACACATTCAGGTCAAAGACAAGCACACGTTAAATCGCATATATTTTATTGGATTCTATAGGCTGCATAGTGTGGAACTAGAAAAAAGAAACTCTGCAACCACACAAACTCAAAGATAAACTCAGAGACAGACGCCTCTTGTGTGCGAGTCCACTCAGGGGAGGCTGTGAAATTGAGATGTGGCAAAAAGGCCTACCGATGACTTCTGGCTTTTCATATACAACTTGAGAAACACTGCAAGCTACTTAGAAACTTAAAAGACTTCCGTGCTTTTACTCAGCTGAGTGTCGGTACAAAGGATGATGTACAATGACCCATCCTTTCATCTGAGCCAGAATAATGAAAGTTAAAGCAGACAGCCCAACAACTCTGTGGACTGTGATTATTCTAATGCAAGCTCAGGGGTTCACAGGTATCACTACGGTGCCACTCGATTCTCAAATAAAGAGTGGGGTACTTTTTTTTTTTCTCCATTACAAAGAATATCAGTGTTACTGCAATTTCCATCATCTTCCTTGCTTGCTGTGTACCGGCTTTCTTTTCGAAACATCCTAAGAAGGAGCATTTCTCTTTCTGGTCCTTGGGTCTCCAGTTTGATAGAAAACTGATTTGTCAAAGTCAAATTTATTTCTACAGCACATTTAAAACAACGACTTGCGACCAAAGTGCTGTACAAATAGTCAATAACATAAAAACATATGACAAGCTGACAGAATTGAACAAAGGAAACATAAAATGAGAAAACAGAGAAGCCAGAGAATAAAATGTTTTAAACTTCAGGTTTTTAAATGTCTAATGTTGGGGGAGGTCCTGCTGTGAAGGGCCAGTTTGTTCCAGCGCTTAGGAGCAGCCATAGCAAAGGCCCGATATGTGGTGGATGCATTTATTGGAGATTAAGTATCGGAATTTCAGGAGCGGGACCACGCCTCCAAACACACTCTTTCTGGCTCTCATCTATATCCGTTCCCCCAGTTCTACAAGCTGTTCATTCTCATTTATGTGCCCCTCCCTCCCTCCCCTTTTCAATTCATTAACTTCTTCACTTCTATTTAGTACATGGGGATCTGCCAGGCCCGGGAGCCACCACCAGTCCCCTTCGAGGTCTTCCCCAAACCGCAGCTTAATTCATGTCCAAGCCATTCACCTTTACCTACTAAAATGCTGTCAAACCTAAAATGAGGACGTGGGCCCAGCTAGTGAATTATATTTTTTCCCTTCTGGGTTTGAGAGTGTTTTTTATGGTAGACCGTGAAGACAATTTCTGAAATTTTTTTTTTTTAATACTTTTAAAAATGTACACCCTGGATTATTTTATTTAAGGTCTTAATCAGAATCAGAATATTTTATTAATCCCTAAGAAAATTATATAGTTAAAGTTGCTCCAAGACAAAAAAGAACAGTAACAGACTGAACTAAATTTAATAATACAACATATTACAAAGTCGCAAAATATAAGAAATAGCTCTAATATACAAATAGCTCAAAAATAAATATCCAGAATATTACTGAGATTAAATATATATGATTGAAATTAACTTAATGAACATAACTAATTTTGGAAACACTGAACTTACTAATCACACTGATATAAAGGTGTGGACCATGTTAATCTTCATTTTACAGCCAGAATCTCAGACTGCCCAAATACGGCACATATTCATTCTAAAAAGCACATCAGATAAATTACAAGTATTTCTGTGATGTGTTTGTGGTTCGGTGACAGGAGCATGAACATAAGTGCTTGATATATAGTCTAAGTTCAATCTAGCCCAATCTGGCTTTCAAGAGCTGTCCCTGGGTATGTCTTTAAATTACATTAAAGTCACCAATAAAATAATCAAAAGCACAAACTACAGTGGCAATATACATAATAACGTCCCCAAACTGTAGCTTTAAAAACTGTTCAAATTTGAGTGTAAAATGATTTCAGCCATGTTCCACCTTAGGTTCTGCAGCTCCCCCAGCATGATAGGTAGTATTATTAATTATTAATGCATTACGATTGATCCGACATTGCCCCACGAGAAAATGATCATCTTTTAATTTTATAGCACAGAAAATGTTATTCCTTTGCAAATGTTTAAACATGCAAGAACAATAGGCCTACATCAAAATCACCATATATGTAGCATAACTAATGGAATATAATATATTTTTAATTGATTTCTTGTCGGAATAATTAATCGAATAATAAGTCCAGTTAGTATGTGCGGCTAACATACGGTGTGCAAGTGTTTTAATCACAAGACTTTGTTAACAAGAAATAATGACTGCAGAGGAAATGCTGTGTGAGACCACAAATGGTTATTTTCTTTCTAAAGCTAATACATCAGTCACTTCATCTGCAATGTTTACAATTAAAATGTTAAAAAAGAGAAAGAAAGAAAACAAGATAAAGTGTAAAATGATCCAAATAAATCAAATGTGGAGCAATCACGAGGATGCATGTACATATTAGGACTGACTGTTATAGGGTGACGACACAGTCTGGCCACATTTAATCACAAGTTAAGGCTACATGCCCTATTGTGAGTGAGTATCGACAACGATTAAGCGTTATTGAGCAAGACAGTCGCTAACGAGTACACAAACACGACCATGTGGCTCACTTCCCTAAGCAGGAAGAAAAATAATGAGTTTCCCCATAAGGATCAATAAAGTGCGATCTATACAAGACATTGTGGAGAAAAAAGACACTGAGGAAATTAAATAACAGACCTTCAAACTAATTAATAAAGCTTTGCTGCTATTTTTGGATCAATATTTAGAGACAGACATTCTTTCTCCTATTCATGACATAGCACTGATTAAGGTGTAAATCCTTCCCTAATAAAGATAGACTGATTTAATTTGACATAGTCTATTGTCCCTGTAGACGTGGGTTCACAGTGCTGTTTGTCTTCAGTAATTAAAAACACTAGAAATACACAGTGTAAGTGGCCGAAGGGTTGCAGCTAATTGTGGCTGTCAAACTCATATAGCTCATAAAGAAGCAGAAGTAACTTTAAATTATCATTCATGTACAAAACAGATGAACAACTTCAGAAAAACAAAAGCAATTCCAACAATATGTCTCAGATTTTTTCACATTTAGTTACTGTTACTGTCATTGCATGTGAATGACAACAAATCGATTGCCATGCATCTACAAAGGTGCCAAAACTAAACTAAACAACCATTTTAATACATTTGTATCATTCAAAGGGCTTCTGATCTAGAAATGAGCTAAAGTATTAAAAGGTTCCACTCCAGTAGCATCATCAGCTCTAGTCACGTGACTGAGATTTCATTGTAAAACTACAATTATTAATAACTTCTCTGCAATTTTTACACTTTGCAAAGGCATCCAGTGAGCTTGACAGGACCACTGAATGGATTTGGTGGGTGTATGTTTGACACCACTGCAGTAAATGGTCATTTTAATGGTCAACCTAAACCAGCTCTTCTGTTAACAGGGCCTAGGTTTAATATCTAATGGATTCACTCACACCTTTATAGAGCAGATGAACAATAGCTTAAGGTGAAGAGTGTTGGATAACGTTTGTGGAGGCGTTGCATTTTAATATATATCTATGGGTGCTCCGCACTTCTTTGCTTAGAGCTGAGACTACGCAGCCAGGCGAACAGGCGCAACAACGGATGAGCCATCCATCTCACTTACCCAGGACACTACTCTCCCGTTGAAGCATGGCAGCTTGGCGTTGTCATCGGAGATCTCTTCTTTGACAACCCTAGGGAGCAGGCAGATAGATACAGTCAGGCTAACCAACCAGTGGTCGGACACAGAGTTGGCTCAACAACACAGCATGGGTCGACGTGCAATGTTGCCCCACGCTGAGTGACATTCACGCACTGAAAGTCACGTTTTCAGTATTGTTTTTGATCAGATTTGCACCCTTTGTAGCATGAAGCAAGCTCATAGAGTGGTGGTGCTGCATTCAGTCTCTATCCTTCATTTATAAATATCATGGCTATGAGACCACTTAACCTGAGCACAACAATCTGACAACAGCTCTGCCTACCAGAAGGATAGATAGATAGATAGATAGATAGATAGATAGATAGATAGATAGATAGATAGATAGATAGATAGATAGATAGATAGATAGATAGATAGATAGATAGATAGATAGATAGATAGATAGATAGATAGACAGACAGACAGACAGACAGACAGACAGACAGACAGACAGACAGACAGACAGACAGACAGAGAGTGTAGGTAGGAAATGCCTCATAACTGCGACAACGAGGCGTCAAGCGTGTATTAATAGAGTGATCCTGTGCGAGCGCCTCCTTCAGTTTGGCTGTAAATTCCCTGCAAAAATACCTCCCAGTTACCCTTTGACCCTCTGGGAAACAGTTCAGCACTCGTCACCACACCTGCTAGGCTTGTGTCACACAGATCTGGCCTGGAGCTTGCTGAGGGCAGGAGACGATCTGGCAAAACACACTGTGACACAGTCACAGGGCTGTAACATCCTAATATATTACCAGATTCCACTCTAACTCCCTGGATGACTTTATGTGTTGTAGGTTGATTGTATTTTTGTGAAGGATTTTCCGGGAATGGCTGCAACTAAGCATTTCTGAAAGTCTGTGGAGATCTCACATAAGCTTCTTGGCTTTGAACATGCTACATGAAAAGGGAGAGGCATGACTTGAGAGCAGCAGGAAATCCAAAGACGATTTTATGCAGGGGTGTCTCTGACAGCGACTTTACAGCTTTTTTTTTCTCGTCTTGTTTGCCAGAACTGCAACTGAAATGATTAGCCAAGCTAGTTGTGTTTTTGTGTGCACTGCTGCTGCGGGAGCTGTATTGCTGGGAGTGGTGGACAGAGATAACGTAGCCTTGTGGCTGGAACTGACGACCACAGAGTCTGCTGCTGTGGCATGTTCCACCTCAGGGAGGAAAAGGGAGGGAGGTGAGGGCCGACTCTGCCGGCCGCTCGTTAGGTAGGAAGTGTTTGCATCCTCTCTCTCAAGCTGCATGACCAGCTGTACAGTGACTTGTGAGGATGTGGGAGTGGCCTGTACAAATAAAATAGGAGCAATGTGTCTTCCTAATGTTTGACAGAAATAAGGATTTCCACTCACACATTTGACCTGTGCAAGTGTCGTTTATGCTTTTTGGCGTGCAAAACGCGTTTCTTACACTTTCGCATTCTGTTATGAGATATGAACTCAACAGAACCAAGACGCAATTCCAATGATAGCAGATGATGACTTTAACATCTTCCATCTGATATCAGGACCTGCGTTAGTTTCACTTCTGAACCTTAAGCACAGACGCACAAATGTACACACAAACACACACGCCATAAGCACTGTTTAGAGAGCAATGTGTCTGGTGTGGGCTGCTGTCAACGATCTGACTTCTTAGGGCTGACAGCTTAAATAGGTCTTAACAGATTTCACAGGATAATGACAAGATTTACCCCGATGATCGAGGAATGATCCGCCGCTGGTGATATTTGTGTAGCTGGGAAAGATTAGATGTGTTTGTTTATGCTTTGAAAGACAGACGAGGGCTGGGTTAACTTGCAGCCTAAAACAGAAACCAGAGGCGGGAGAATCCAGCCACCTCAGACCAGCCATCCAAGGACTTTGGTGGGCTCATGCTAATGACACTCTAAACAGGGAAGCAAAATATTTGTAGTCAAACAAGTTTGTGAACAGACTGACTTCAATATGCTACCGAGTCTCACTCAGTAAGCACCTCCATTCAATTTTAACCATGTGTAAAGCTGTTAATAATAGCAAGTGTACTGTCAATGGCGCGTAACGCTTAAAATCACAAAGTTCAGACGTTTCGGTTCAGTATGTGATCGTTATCGTCGCGATTGATGCTATGACGTCAAATTCCGGTATAACCTTCAAATCCGCCACAATCCGTAAATGACAAAAACAAGCGAGGAGAGACGGGAGCGCGTTTGTGCAAAAAGCTGCAGATTTTTGTCCTCTAACTACAGCAGGAGAAAGATCCCCTTACCAGCCCCCTATTTTCCGAGGCACAAACAAGACTGTTTCTTTCAGACCTTCAGCTTGGCTGCTTCCTCAGCTCCAGAGTGCCTCTGTGACTTGCATTATAGTGAGGTCTCAAACCCACTCACCACCAGTGGCAATGACAAAACGCCATATCATCACCTTGAAGTCTCCAAAAAAAACAACAAGTGGATTGCTTCAAAACAACCCAGCCAATTAGCTTCCTGTCTTATGAATATGGATGAGCGAATGAATATTACTGACAAAAAAAAAAAACCCAAACAAAACAACTGAAGTATGAAATGTGTACACGAAATGTTCATCGCTTAATTTGCTGTGCTCTGTTCTGTGGATGGAAATGCCACATCCCCTAGTTACATGTTTTCCATGCAATTCCAAAGGGACCAGAAACGACACGTTCACTGCGGTAAGCTGAGGCGGCCGGGGCGCAAACCGTTTATCAAATTTGTGTGGCCATTCCTTAAAGAGCTGATATGGCCAGCACAAATGTAGTTCAGCAATCCCATAAGAAAATGGCAGTTTTCTCCCCTGCGCACCAGGGGGTCTACTACAGAGAACCTTGCACTGACTGCTCATTTACATTTCAAA
>VOQK01017400.1:20802-36201 GCA_015052645.1 Benitochromis conjunctus
ATTGAAATTGAAAAAAAAAAAAGGAAAAGGGGGGGGGGGGGGGGGGGGGGGGGGGGGGGGGGGGGGGGGGGGGATAGAAGAGAGAGGAGGGTACTGGGGCAGATACGGGGCGGCGGATGCTGCGTGATGCGCATTGACGGTAGCGGATGGTAGATTGTGGGGCAGAGTGCCGAATATGAAGTGTGTTTGGTGGGTGCTGTGGCTGACTGGGTGTGGTGTGTGCGCGTGTCCTGGGTGGGTTTGGGAGTGTGCGTGGGGGTGGGAGAATGACAAGGTTAGTGGAGGTTTGGCACCAGGGCCGCCGGCCCCTCTGACAGAGTGTGTGGGCTGCACGTGGTAGAGGGCGAACTGTTGGTTCTGGGAATGTTGGGAGAGAGGAGAAAGGGGGGGGGGACATCCCACCACCATGTTGGCGTAACGACCCGGAAGCCCATGCTGGGAGAGCTGGGAGAGATGGGCCAGCTGCGGGTGCTGGGCGTGTGGTGGGCCAAGCGGTGGACGACAGGGTAGAGGGCCTCTCTGTATAGTATGAGGGGGCACTCCTGGCAAAGGAGGAGGGACAGTTTGGATGTGGTAGCGATGGTGATGGTAGTAAGGTGGTGGCGGCTGCACGGTGCCCGCGTGACAGTACTGTGCGTGAAGTGCCTGGAGCTTGGTAGCCCCCCCCTCCAATTGGCATAGAGATGAAGGGGAGTGAGGAGGGGGCCCTCCCGTAGTCGGTGGGGGGACAGGTGCGGGGTAGGGTGGCCCCGGTGGAATAAGGGGCCCTGGTGGTTTGGCGCGTTTGCTGCCGAATAGGGAACCCAGGAAGGAACCGCTGTTGTTGTTGCTGCTGCTCCCCCCAGGGCCGCTCCCCGCTCCTGATCTCTCTGCACTGCTGGAGACTCCCCCAGCTCCTGTCCCAGCAGTGGTATGTTGCTGCCCCGGCCCACCCCCCACCCCCGTCCCGGGGCTCAGGATGGGGCGGTGAGGCCGGAAGTCTTCTGTTCCATAGCAGCCAGGAAGCACACCTGGCAGTGGATAGCGCTGGTGAGGCTGTGGGCTGCTAATGATGGAGCCCTAGAAGATAAAGTATCATCGAGTTTTAGAATAATCACTAGAGTCTCGCAATACGTACTGGTTCCCGCTTATTATCACACTCAGGAAATAACTAAATCTGGAGGTGGAAAACATGCTAGGTAAGTACTGTATATACACACATAGTCATGCAACAGGTGTCAGTCCAGAACACACACACATGCATGTACACGCACACACAATATACTTGCTCGGGAAGATAAAGAACCAATGGGGGAAAATGCAAATCTAGTGAAGGTTATAGGTCTAATTCTAGTCTTACATAAAGACTTACTTCCATTGTACTGTCCAGAGAACCAACACTGTTCCTGCGACCACGTTTCCCTGTACCCCACCAGGAAGAACCAGGTTAGCAAAGCATGAAAGATTGGAATATTTTTTGCAAAAAAGGCAAGAGTTGCATAAGCTGTGTCTGATCGTCAGCAAGAAAGAAGAACAGGCTGTAGCAATAGAAACAGAGACCAAAATCATGCAACCCAATTCATCCCAGCTGGTAGTAATGAAATCAAGCTGACCCCGTCTCCGATGAGGTAATGTCTCACCTGTGTCCGATAGGTCCCTGAGAGAAGAGCTGAGCGCTGTGCGTTTGAGACCCTCACCAACAGAGCAATTGTCATCAAAACTTGTTCTTCCCAAGGTGCCATTTACAACATCGCTCTTCACACCTACTCCTCCAACCACACCTCCAGTTAGCAGGCTGGGCCGCATCACACCTTTCTGTTTCTCCAGTTCCGCTGCACATTTACACACAGGGCACAGGGGGATGTGAAATAAAATGGAGGTGTAGCACAGAGAATAATGACCAGAAAGGATTTGAAGAACACCAAAAAGTAACATTATGGTTTACAGGAAAGTACCAGCAGGTGGGGCTACTTACATTCAACTCTGTATTTCTCCATTTCTTGCACTTCAGCAATACTCTCCCTGAGGTCGCTAACAAAGCGGGTGCGGTCTTGCTGACTGGGTGCCATAAACACAATAAGAACCTTCCTCTCTCCACCCAGGACTGCTGAGGTCAGACGGATGCCATGAGGGTAGTCTAGATGCAAAATAAGGCAGAAATGAACACTCTTGTCGTCACAGAATGCACTTGAGAACAGTCAGAAGGTGTAAAACATAAATTGTTTCTTACATGAGTTTTGGAACATGTGCACTTGCATCTCAACCAAAGGGAAAGATTGTCTGAAACTATAAGTCACTGAGGTTTTCTTCTTCTGGAAGATTTTTGTCACCTAGTGCACAATAGAAATCGTATTTTGAATTTTTTTTAACAGGTACTTTAAGGAAAATGGACCTCTTATCTGTGACATGATAAAAAAATGATAATGTAAATCTTACCACGAGCAGGTCATTAAAGAGAAAGACCTCCCGCTGATGCACTCCTGTCCTCTGAGGTCTGTTAGGGTCAGGCACCTCATAGAGCTGGCAGCAACACACCAGTCTACGATGTGGAAGGGACAGCACCTACATAGACAAACACAGTACAAATAAATGACAACTTTTAGCCAGAGAGAACAACATATTAAAGAGCTTTGTATTACAGGATAAACTCACAGGCTTCTTGCCCACAATGACTCTTTCTACTGCTTGCACTTGAGACACGTGGTCATCATTGGTCCTTAGCTCCCATTTCTGTATTCTCTGGTAGATCCCAACCAGCAGGTCTCTAGGTATGTCCTGGCCATTGTCTACACCTTGGGTGGAACCAAAGAAAACTATTTTAGAGTTGTCACATGTAGAAATATTTACTAATCTAAGAAAGTCTTACAACTTTAGCCATATTTTAAAAGTTGCACTATGTGTTTCATAAGCTTATGTAGAGGGTAATTTGATCTTTTCTGTCCAGCAGCACCTCTCAAATTCTTGATGAAATCCTCTAGTTTCATTTTCCTCTCAGGTTTGACATTGGGACTGTACATATCTGTGTTGAGGAGGATTATGGCGAAAGCCAAGATGAAGATGGTGTCGGGATTCTGGAACTGTCGAACCAGGGTCGGATTACACACACAGTATCGCTGGCTGAAGACAGAAACAGATTTTGTGTGAAAAAATAAAACAAGAACATTATTTCAATTTTGATGCAGCATCCAAGCAACTGAAATGAATTCCTTTAGTGATCCGTAACAAACCTGAATGCCTCTATAAGCCGCTCTACTTTTTGAGCTTCTCCTTGAACTTTAATCTGTGCCTGGAACTTCCTCAGAGCATCATCGATGTCCATGCCTGAGAAGTCCATCTCATCCACCACACAGCTGAAACACACATGTCAGAAGTTACAGATGAAACTTCTCTACCCTCCAACTTAGATATTAAGAAAAAAATCATCCAATATATGGGCAGGAGATTAACGTTGCTTCACGATTGCATCAATTTAGAATTGGCATGAAATATGTGAAATGGGGTGAGCATATACACTGACCTATTTTTGGGCAAACTTTTTGAAGTTACAAATGTAGATGAATTCGGATCATTCAGACATCTGTGTCTGACATATTTTAATATATTACAGCCATCTGTCTCAAATACTCACTCTAAAACATCTTTGTTAAACTGTTTCTGACGGTTTCCCAGAAATTCTCCAATCATCTGTCTGCTGAGACCCTTTCTCTCAAGAATGAAGCGGGCAATGCCGACAGGAGTGTCAGAAACAAAACCTCTTTCTATCAGGTACTGGATCCCCTTCTCTGGCTTCCTGTTGAAGAAAAACCACCAAGAACTTTTCTTTTTGCTCCAGTATTATGACATTCTATATATATTTCCAATTAAAACAGCTACTCGTGTTGTGTTTGTTAGTGCATCTTACTTGTTAAATAGATTAAGACCAATGCGGTACTGGCGTCTCTGCACCACGTCGCTGTTAAAGGGGGGCGAGTCCCAGCTATGGCGGCTCTCCCTCTGGTATGTTTGCTTGCCCAGAGGAGGCAGAGGCTCCCGCAGGCTGTCCTGAGATGAGGAGCCTGAGCTGCAGTTGACTGTCTCATTAGAGTTGGTCGTGGAGTTGAGTGAATCATTGTCTCCATCGGAGCAGCACGGCTGCTCAAGACCCCCAGGGGGCAGAGCTGTTGAGGACGACGACGACAGAGGGGTGGTAGGAGGCTGCTGTGGGGACGAGGATGATGAAGGTGTGTCAGGGTACTGATGGTGGTGTATAGGGTGGTGGTGATGATGGTGGTGGGGCGCCACTTGGTGTGGGATATGTGTGGGTATGGGTCTGCCAGGAGCTCGGGTCTGGCCCTGCGCAGCTGCTGTGGAGGTGGTTCGAGTACCTGTGTTGGGGGAGTGTTTGAGGGTTCCCTGAGGGGAACCTGCACCCACACCTGGCTCTTGCTCAAATACCAGCGTTCTGCTCAGAGAGCCTCGGTCGGAACGATCGCTCATGTCCACTGAGCTGTCACTGGGCGGCTCAATAGTGAGGAGCGGCAGGTGTGCACCTCTGAGACGATAGTCTCTACACTCTGTACACGGGGTGCTTCGTCGACTGTTACTGCTGCCGCCTCCCTCAGTGTCCCTGCTGTCCTCTCGCACTCCCACACCGCCACTCGGACCCCAGTACTCTGTATCTGTGCTGCTAGGTGCCCGGTCAAGGGACAGAGGGGAGGATGGCATACCATCATCCATATAAAGGGTTACATCACTGTACGAAGTAGCTGTACTGTCACCATGCATACTGAGTCCTCCTCCAGCACCCCTGCCTCTTTCTCCCAAACCTCTTTGGGAGGATGGGTTGCTGCTGCTGCTCCACACACACTCCCCAAAGTCTTCACTAATCCCTCCACCCTCCTTGCTGCCCTCCTGGGAGTCATCGCGACCTGCGCGGCAGGTAAGGGCATCATCTATGGAGTCTGCTAAGGATTTAACCTAGAGGGAACAGAGGGTGAGCTGTTATGATCGCACAGTTTTCACACATCTAAAAGAAAAGAGGGAATTGTCTAAACATGAAATTATTTATCAGTAGTTTGTCTGTAAGGTCTAAGTTTGACAAGACGGGGGATGCTGGTCAAGTTTGGTTTATTATAATGTTTATTTGTTACTTTCTGTCTCTGTGACTACCTTCATATGATCTATAACTAAACATTAAACTGAACTCGACAATGACTACTGAAAGGAAACTCACAACACTCTTACCTGCTTGGAGAAGGAGTCCTCTAAGTGGGTGTAGTCTCCTGTGCGGTCTGGATCAGGAGAGTGAGGAGGCCCCACGGCCACACTGTGGGTGAAGTTCGTTTGTGTCTGGGCCTGCTGCTGAGGCTGTCGCTCATCAAACGAATACTGCAGTCTCATGTTGGACAGGATGATGCGGCGCGTCATGCGGCTCTCTGAAGCTGAGCTTCTGAGGCGCTCAAAGTTTTTGTTCATGCGATACTGTCTGAAGGCTGTCTGAATGGTTTTTGCTGCCCTGCGACTTACAAAGGAGCCACCATATTTTCTCTCCAACATCTCCACCTGAAATAGGGCAGGGTTTAAAAAAAAAAAAAAACAAGGTAAAGGATGAATTCACAGTCTGGATGCTTTGCACCCATAATACTCCAGTGAAAATATGTATCCTACTGCTCACTGCTTTCAAAGAACACATTTACAAATATACTCTTGTGATTGATACCTTCTTATCCTGCAGATCTGTTGATAGTTCATAGCTGTCCGAAAGAGCCTTGCATCTCTTGTTCTCCTCTTCTTCTTGCTTGCGAAGAGCCAAACTTGCAGGTTGGTGGCGTGTTCGCAATGCCCAGGCCAAGCTGGCTGAGCTGGAAGCTGTAACGCATGAAGGGCCCCTGGAACCGGAGGGAGCGTTGCTGCTGCTGTCACTGTAGCGCTCTGAGCCTCGAAGGTAAGGTGTCTGGCTGAATGGAGTGTCTTTGTGGGTGCCCGTCTCTGGACACTGGGATTCCCCTTCCACACTGCAGAAGAAGAAGGAGCAGAAGCTTTTAAAATGACTCACAAGCAGCTTGACTAAATATTCCCAAAAAAAGACTTTGAAGTGTCTTAAATGGAGAGTGAATGAAAAATTCGGTAAGATAGCATTAAAAACATACTAACAAGGACTTACGTGTAAACTTTTGAGCGGCGTGGAACTAACCATCTCTTAGTGGAGCTCATGATGAACTTATAGGAAAGCAATATTCTGGTAACTTTGAAGAAGTGACAGTCCTGAGACCTGACAATGTTGCTTGCCTAGAGAATAAATTGGTAATCCAACAGACATAAAAGGTCTCTGTCATCTATCGTCTTTCTTAAGAGTCCAGAGGAGTAGTTAATGTACTACCAAGCGTTTCCAAGGTTAGTAGTGTTTTTGCACTTTTGCACTCTACTTGTCTGACAAACGCAACAGTAACCAAATAAGTGCCAAATACCAGCAGCACCATACTGACAGGAAAAACCAGGTTATTACATTAGCGCAAGGTGTACAACAGGCACCATCAGTTTAAATACTGGAATTAAATGCACGCAATTCCTTCCAGATTTACTCACTCGGTCAATTATGCGGCTGTTAAGCAGTTAAGAGTACCGTCGTAATCAAACTGAATCCTATTTCCAGTCAGGATAGCAATAATAACAAAACCTCTTAGATATCAGTTAGTTCCAGAAGTCCTCCAGTGTCCTGTTATCCAGATTTGATGAGAGAAAATCCACCAGAGTCAGTCACTCAGTGTGTGTTTGGGAGAAAAACTGCTGTCACATGTCCCTGCCTACATTTCCTTCTTGTGTTAGCCGCACCCCCTTCAGAAAGTTGTGTCCTGTCCCGCAACAAGGCAGAGAGTGTGTAGCAAGGGTCAAGGATGTGTGGGAGCATTAGAGTCAGCAAGTGAAACAGATTTTGGCAGTAAAACACTGGTTGTATAGTGTTAACCTTCAGTATTGTTTAGGCTCTGCGCCACACATTAATTCACATGACAGAAAAATGACTGAAAAATGACTTTTGACCATTTTAGGTTTGAGTGGGTCATTCAGTGTCCGCCTCCCTCCCTCCCTGAGCTGTCGCTGTTCCATTGGATCAAAGAGACTTCCTGTTGTTAGAGTTTAGCTGGTAAAAACAAGACAAGGAAAAGTCTTCTCGGGCAACAAGGAAACTATTTTAATTTGTTTTGGTTTTGATGTTGTAAGCGATACTGTTGAAATTCAAGCCCCGCAGTTCGACAGACTTAGAGTCATTGCTGTCGCCAGAAGGGGAAAATACCGCATAGGACAGGGGTTTTAAGAAGGACATCCAGTGCCTTCAAGCAAAACATGACCTAGCTAATTTACTGTTGAGACTAACAACAACTCTAAGAAAAGCTTCAATATGTTGCATAACACAAGAGTCATGTTAAAACACAGTTATAAAGAAGCAATTCTGACATCTACAGGATAGCCCATATTACCACAGTTAAGAGAGGATCCACATGTGTTATACTGTGAATGTGTAATAAGATATTATAATCACACCATATTCAAGAAATTCATCACAATACCAAGCCGTGCTTTGCTTTTATTTTAAGCAAATCAGTTGTGAGCAACAAGTTTTTCATATAGCTCCTCTTTCTCTGTGCAACATCATTTATCATTCCTCCTCCTCTGCTCCTTAAATAGAGAAACTGAGAAGCGGGAGGGGGTTGCTTGGTGACGGTTGCTGTGGGACCTTTGTGGGTGGTGAGGTGGTTGTTAGGAAGAGAAGCGTGGTTGCCATGACAATGTATTGACTGTTATCACCATTTCGGTGGGTGTTGAAGATGCTCCAGAGGTTGTGAATGACGACCTACGTAATACTTGGCTTTTTACGAAAACACTAAAAATAAGATATTTGTAAAGAGTGAATCATGAAATTACTGTATGGTCTAAACTAGCTATTTTCAAAAGATCAATCTTTGAATTAATTGTTACTATATGTATGTTGGTTATTTACAGATTGTCTTGCATAAGCTGTAGGAATATGAAATGTTGTCTAACTCAAAGCGGCTTCAGTTGGCTCCTGTTAAGGAAACTGGCCACACAAGTGCCTCTGCATAGCATCAACAGGCAGACCGCTGTGTGATGTCCAGCTGTGCACGTCACTTGGAACAAATGCTACTTTCATTCAACCGAGTACCTAAAATATGAACTGCAAAGGAATATTAGGGAGCTACCCTCCCAGTTTCACATAACTGTCTCTGAAAAGGCATAGCTGAGCCCCAGATTTGAGCTTTTAAGCTCTTTCAAACTCATTAAAAAGGAAAATCTAAACACGCTAACCAAATATAAGGTGTCAATTTCTCTACCGCCAACAAATAAGAGATGAACTATATGGATTATGTGACCATGTAACTGTGTTTTCATTTGCACAGACTGTATGCTATAAGACGGGTGCAAATATCACAGATTCATGTTTCTTCCTTTGAGCGTGGGGAGAACATTTGTCGCACTGTAAAATACCCAGGTTGTTGAATTATTGAAGAAAACATTTTTTAAAAATTCTCCTATCTAGGTGCAGTGCAACCCACGTCCAACTGTGCATGCAATACTGCCTTAAAACTCTGGCTATTTTTATTTTCACCTGAAAAAAAACCCCAAATTCTCTCAGCTTCAGTCAATAACAGCAACAAAAACGATAATGCAAAACTGAACAGGCCTCAGCTCAAATATGCGAGTGCAAATTTGTGGGAGACTTTTGAAATACATAATGCAATTTCTTTTTCCCCTGTTTTAAAACCTTCAGTAATTGTTTTTTTCTTACTTCACAATCAGTCTCAATAAAATCCTCAGAATATGTCACTAAGGCAGACACTGATGCTATTAAACCTGTTGTAAAACTGAAATGCAACCTCAACAAAGTTTATGAAACAGAAATGAAGCACAGCAGACCCAACAGAAATGCTACACTTGTGTGCAACTTTCAAAAAGCAAAAAAATGACAGCTGGTTATGTTTTACAGTTACTGCCTGCTGGTACGGGGACCTCCCCAGGGGGAAAGAGTTTAATTTGGAGTTGCCTGCAGTAAGAGCCAGGCAGTAATATGCGGTAAGAGACAAGACCATGATATCTGAGTAAAAAGTTTGTTGTATAAAACATGAGTGTGGCCATATCGCAGCTGGCATCTGAATCTCATTATTTATGTAAGAAACACTGTATTCCTGTTACAGAGAGAGGCGCTCTCTAGAGGCTTCCGCATAAAGACCAGCCCAGGGTTTTTACTACCTCCTATCATTTAATTGGAGATGGGACAGATGGCTGGAATTTAATAAACAGGAAAGAGATTGCTGATGGTGTTTAGAAAAAATTATAGAAGTGGGTTATGGAAGTGAAATTGATAAGAGGGCTGATGAGAAAAAGTGAAAAGTGTATGGGAGTGTGCGCTGTAAAGGACAATGCCAACTTCATGCAGTCCCCTGCCTTTTTTCCCTTGATCATATAATATTGATGCGCTGACAGTGTGTGTATGTGTGTTTGCCTATGCGCTTATGAGCGAACAGCAGTAGGTCTGACTGTGCTATCGAACCCCCAGCGGGACATGGAGGCTGAGGGATTAGCCTCTCTGCTGTCTGCCATGAGATGCCAATAATTGCATCGATTTGAATATCGACTCATTTCCACCTGAGCATTGACTCGGTGCAGTTATCTCATATCCTTTCTAATCTCTTCATCTCCGACTTTTTGTGTTAATTTTTCCATTTGTCTCCAAGCTTATTACCCAGTATAACCCTGCCAAGCTAAATGCGGACAATGAATGATAAAAAGTGCAGCGCAGACCTTCAACAAGATCCAAGCTAATTACTTTGGTGATGTGATAATATTTGCCATTAATTTCAGGACTTAAAGAGCTCAGAAACCACAGAAATGAATCCACAGCCGGAGCAGTCAGTATTCTCTTTCATTGCAAAACCGAAAGGAAACAATAAAATCATTCATGGGTCAAATCAGAGCATTCCTGCACCGCCAACACTCTCCAGCCATTTCGCCATCTCAAGCCATGAGCTTCCCATCGCACACATGCACACTTTTTTCCTACTACCTGTAGTACAAAGCCCAGTGAAGCTAGGTGGTCTTGGCAGCAGAAGATGCAACTTTATGCTGAACCAGTAGAGAATTACTGGATGAAAATGTTGTACAACTTGTTTGGAAGGCTGAAAATTGGCAGCATTTCCTAAGCCTTAACTCATCAGATAATCTCTGGCGGTAAAGCAAAAAAGAATGAAGAGATAAGTGTTGTATAAAGAGACAGGGTGACAAGATAGTGTAAACTTTCATTGGAAACTGACTTCGTTTTCTCGTCTCTTATTACACCGGCAGTTTGTCTGTGCTTGACATCTGTTTTTGAAACTCCCTTTTACTGTCAAGCTCGACTGATTCACTTTCAGGTTGGGTACAGCTGATTTGGCATTTAGCATCTTCTGAACACACTTCAAAGTGCCGCATTGAGTGCTGACAACTCCTGCTAACAGGCATTCAAAGTAGCATGCCAAACATTTGCAAGGGCGTTTTAACTAATTTAAAGTCATTTATTTCAAACAGCCCCCATCTGGCACCTGGCTATATGCTTCTTTTGCAGTTCCTCAAGAGCAGCACTCATAACGGTGGCAGATTACCAAGACTTCTAAAAGTATGCGATCTGTCAGCTGACTGGCACTTACACTCTCTCACACAATTACCCGTCAGAGCCCATTTATATCCTTTCCTTTTCCATTTTTCAGTGGATCAAATTGAGTTTCCTTCAATAAAATTGCATCTGCTGAAAACAGACCCTCATTTATTATCAGTTCCTGCCGTCGTTTGTCTGTGACGATTAAATATCACCGTCTGTACACACAGCAGTTAATCCACTGTACAAGCCATGTCATGAATTCACACCGCTGCATTGTAGGCCACCAAACGCACACACCAGTGTCACAAGTCATCTCATACAGATGCCAAAATAAACTGTCTTTTTGGGGTCGTTTTACATGTAAAAGTAAAGTGAAAAAGCTGAGTTCTTACCATGCTGCTACTGTCAGAGAGAGTCCCACACTAACCGGAACACCGTAATGATAAACACACCCTCTCTCGCTCTCTCTCTGCATACACACATGCTGTATGTGCAGGGCTCTTGCTCACCCCGCAGAGCTGTACTGGCTACATTCTTGACGATCCTTTGACAGCTATGAACTTCCCTCTCCCTGCCCAGCTTTTTCATCTCCACCCTCCTCTGCCAGATCACTCACACGCTCGCAGTCACTTGTGTTACACACCAGCAAAACAAGCAAATAAAAAAAACACAGGACATAGAGACACACAGAAGTGCATTCATTTATTGAAAAAAAAATAAGAAGAAATAAAAAATAAAAAAACATAAGAAATGAATGCTGTTTCATCTTGTGCTTTTGCATTTATTGATTTTTTTTTTTTTTACAAGTCTATGAGAAGCAAGTGAAAATGAAAGCCACATGGACGGTGTGAAACGAGACGGGCAACATAACAAAAGACACGCATGTTAGGTTAATCACGGATTTTTAACTGGCAGTAGGTGTGAATGTGAATGCCTGTCTCTTTGTGTTAGCCCTGTGATAAAACTGTCTATCTGTCCACAGTGTAATCCTGCTGGAGCCAACTCCGGCTCCAGCCGTGTCGTGACCCTGAATCGGATAAGTGGTTAAGAAAATGGATGGATGGAGAGTTATATGCCACAATATTGGTAAAAAAAAATAGAGCGTGAGGCAAACAGCGACACATTTAAAAATGTAATCTTCTATAGCACAATACTACGAAATAATAATTCTCCTTAACATACTTTTTTCCCAAATAAGTTGGGACGCCGTGTAAAACATAAACAGTGACGGAATACAAGGACTTGTAAATCTATACACAAATATTTAAAAGAAAATTGCACACAGTAAACAAATCAACTGCTAAAAAAGTTTATTGCTTTTTGAAAAATCCGTGCTTTTGAATTTGATGCCAACGACAGACAGAGCAGCAGCATGTTCCACGCTGTGATGCATCACCATTTCTTTTAATAAAGCACTCTGTAAGCATGTGGGAACTGAGGAGCCCAGTTGCTTTAGAGCAACACGGGTCCCTATTCTTCTTTCATTTCAGCTGCTCAATGGCTCAAATCTGCCTCTGCTGTATTTTTCATTTCAGAATGCTCTGAATGTTTTCAACAGGCCTAAACTGAAGCAAGCCCATTTTAGAACCCATCTTTCACCGTGATGCTATTAATATACATGCAAAATGTGGTAGGCAAGGCCTTTCCTGTACAGACGTCATGAAGATGTCGGCATCTTCAAAACCTGTTTATCCTGTCCTGCCTTTTTTTGAAATGTGCCGCTGGCATAAAATTCAAAATGCTCTTGGGTTTTTAGAAAACAAAAGAAAGACCTGTTTCAACATTTGATATGTTTTTACCTGTTTAAAAAAATAGCGTTCAGTAAATTGCATAGCTGTTGTTTACATTTTAAACACTGTCCCAAAACTTTGAGAAATGACTCTAAATATACAACTAAAACTCTGTCATTTGTAAAAACGGCTACATGTGATTTCATGATTAACAATGAAATGAAAGACTGACTGCTCAGTCTTGTGTAAGCTAAAGAAAATAAATACAATTTGAGTAAAGAAGGACGATTGGTTGGAAATAACGCTTTAATCAAACTATAGCAATATGCCATTAATAACCATGCATTTCCTGTGTGTTCTGCAGTGAAAAGTTACCATGGAAGGCCAATGCAGAGCACAGCGTAAATATAACACTAAAATAGAATTGCCAGAATTACTTCCTGTGAGTACAATGGGCTTAAGGTGTAGATGAATGAGGTGGCTAATATGTATGAGCAACATTGGTGCATGACTGAAACACAATTAGCAATTAAAGGAGCACAAGCGTCATCTTCAGACATTTATACAGGAAAGAAATCCCTGTCTTTTATTTTTTCAGAAAATTAAATCAACAAGACTTGACTTTGAAGTCATGAATAAAAATGATAATAAACAAGCGGATATTTATCAGATGGAACAAATAAATTAACAGGCTAAGCAACAATGTTTTTATATCATCATATGCTAGTTTCTCTGACAATACATAATCGCTGGAGACAGAGGTGTAGAGTACTTTGCACAGATAACAAATAGTGACTACTGTGCACATCCAAAATGACATGACTCAGCTAGTGGATCTAAGATAAACATGAGTGTGACAGTAATGAGCTGGAGATAGTGATGTGATCTGACAGTCTGATATGGCTGCAAGTAAAGAAAAAAAACAGCAAAGGATACAGAGAGAACACAACATCAAGATTCCATAGAGTGTAAATTAGCACACAAAAATGATACCTGGCTAAATCAGTGACAGCATACATAAAAACAAATACGGCATGCATTTCTATTTTTCTTGCTCTGATGCAGCAAGACTTTGTATTTTTGGTACACGGCGAGGTCTCGGTTTTCTGGCAGCGTAAGCTGTGATATCCTTTTCACAGGTAAATGTGCGAGCGAGTCGTCGTGCGGTCAGTCACACCTCAGCTCAGCGAGAGGAGGGGCTACTGCAGCCTGAGGCGGAACAACAGAACTGATGGGCACGCTCATCCTCACCCTCCTCTCTTGGAAAGCAACACGGGACAAGCCAAAGCACGTGAAGAAACAGGACAGGAGGCAGACAGACCAGACACGGAGAAAGAGAAAGAGGAGGACAGAGAGTGAAAAAACTAAACGAAACAGTATGAGACACAAAAGCAGAAAAAGCAGAAAGCAAACAGACGGAGACTGGGTGGCATTTTCAAGTTAAATCTGGGACATGAAGGCATCTTCATTAAAAAAAAAAACAGCTTTCTATACACAGTTTAACGAGCCACAGCCTTCTAATACCATTAGATGGCACTGTTGGACCATCATGTGCAGATGTGTCTGCGACTCAGTTAAAGGATAAATAAAATAAGGAGAGGACAGAGGGGAGAATTCACCAGGTTCACTTGTGACTCAGTCCATCTCAGCCCCAAAGCTTTCTGAGGATGACTGCTTCCTCTCACTCTTTAAAAGAAGCTGTGTGTTTTTCAGGCTGGCAGAATTGCCTAGCTATTAGTCACACCTGGGAGTGGTAGGAGACTGAAACACAGGCTCTTAAGAGAAGCAGGTAACTGGCAGACAATGATGGTGACAAATGGACTGGCCACAGTGTGAGGGAGAGATCTTCAGGTGGTTGTCAGGTTTTGGCAATGGCGAGGATTCTAATGGGGTTTAAGGGGTTTTATTTATTTATTTATCTTGCACTCACTGTAATTAGGCCCCATGAAGGGAGCCCTTACCTGTCCTCCTGCTGTAAGCTTTGGTCAGTAGAAGGGCAGCAGTACTGATGAAGACTGACGAAGCTGTGAACAGTCAGACTGGTGGGAAACAGAGTGGCACAGGCAGAACTGCTCACTGCCGTAGGAGTGGAGGGAGCCGAGGTGGGCTGCCCTGAGATAGACGGCGGCCGGACACTGACAGGAAGGACCAGAGATGGACAACACACACACACACACGCACACACATGCACACAAACACACACACATTCAGAGACAGAGAAACCAGAGAAAGACAGACACATACAGTCAGCACCAAAGCAGAAAAAGCGACAGGCAAAGGAAGCAATTGAAGCTGCACATTGATAGTGACACATCATAGCAATGGTAGTACAAAGAATGGGACATTTACAAGGAGGAATGCGATGCAGATGTGCAACAGCTAACATACTCTAATAACAGTAAGATGACTGACATCATCATGAGATACGCCCCCACCAACAAAACAAGTTTAGCTGAAAATTGAGTTCTGGCAGATAAGTTACAGGTGGATTAAAGAGTAAGAAAAGCATTTTAAGAAAGACAAGGAAGATGGGGAAAACTGTCCCTTTGCTAAAGTTGTTAAATATGAGTTTTATTAGTGAAACCACAATCACTCTAGTGGATTATATAAAGCTCGATACGAGTTCTTCAGTGGATCATCCTGTATGAAAATGGGAAACCACTTTCTGTAATGCATGCAAAAGTGCACATATAACACAAAAGCCTCTCTACGCTGGCAGAAATTAGAGATGTTCCATCTGCAGATTGTGAGTGAATGGTGGAAGAGGGAGCAGTGGTTGAGATTAGCATGTAAATGGCCGGTTTCTCGCTGGGGCCAGCTGCTGTCAAGGACATGCAGTCCCTGTCATTTTAGCATGGAAACACTCTGGGGGGGGAAAAAAAAAAAGCACAGAGAGAGGGAGGCACGAATGCAGCAAAGAGAGTATGAGGAAGTAAGATAATGCAACACTTTTGCAATTCATTGTAGTTTCCCAGCTTGTTTTATGGACAGCGGTGCAAGGACGAAACAGCCAAAAAGAATTTGAGGGGAAAACAATGAAAGGAGGCTGGGAAGCAATCTCTT
>VOQK01017400.1:47166-67671 GCA_015052645.1 Benitochromis conjunctus
GGTACTCCACTGCCCGGTTGGGGCTCTCTGGGCTGGTATCCATGGTGGGAGCCCTTCTCTCAGGGTACAACCACCACCAACCACAGGTTCTACCCCGTGGGGCCGAGATCCACCCCCCCCACCAGCCCTGATGAGTTGGGGGGAGGGAGGGACCAAGAAAGGCTGTGGTGAAGATTAACTATAGGCTTCAGATGTTCAGAAACAGGAAGTCACAGATATTAAGATATTGAGAATGTCATAGTGACTACATATCCCCAAACATGAGGGCAAAATTTACCATTATAACATCTTAGTAGTCATTGAAAACGTTACAAAGCCAAGAAGAGAATTTAAAGCTCAAAAAAAAGTTCATGGCACTGTTGAGTGTCTGAGTTCGTGAAGTCCCAGTCATTTTGAAATCAACACGTAGAAGGTGAAGAGTTTGGGGCGTCATGATTAATGTTAATTTACTAAATAAAATATTTAAAAACAGACTTGCAGGCGGAGGGAGTGGCACACATAAGTCTGGTCTAATTTAAGCTTTTCAGAGTTTTGTAATGAACTTTGAAGATTGACAGAGAAAAAGAATAAGTAGAATATCAATTTATCCACTGACCTGTGACATCCACTGCTCATTAACTTTAAAAGCTCTGGCATCAGCTTTTGGTTAATTAAAAAAAAAAAACACTTTATGTTTTCATCGATTTACAAGGGGAAAGGGGATGGGGAAGAGGGGGGAGACGCTAGTTTTGATCTACCACTAATTATCAGGCGCTGTCAATCATTACATAACACAGAAAATTCTGCTCCTTCCCACGTTGAATATCCCCGCAGTCTGTCATCGTCGCTTTCAACCCATGATTTGATGTGTCTTTAAAGCACAGAGAGTGAGCAGAGATGTTTTACGAAGTTCATTCTTGAAGTCCGAATCCTCCCCTTTGGTCCGCCAAAACTACATCCCGTTATTAAAAAGAAAAAACACAACAAAACAAAACAAAAAATCAAACTAGATCCCAAAGTATCAGTCTCTGCGCCTTTTCATCCAAGAAAAATGCACTTTACCTCCTCGTCATGCACTCATAAATACTGATCTTCAAGACAAAACTTGTCACCTCTTAAGGTCTAAAACCTAACCGCGAGATTCTGCTGTCCTAAAGTCTTAATGGTTGTTTCAAATCTTAAAAATGTACTTTTGCTTGTGCCGCTTGCGAAAAAAATCTGAAATTGGTCGAAAAGAACAGGGAGCGTCTTTTCCTACTTATCTGACTCTCAGTGGCAGCAGGTCGGTAATCCATGCAGAAGACTAACGCTGAGTCTCCTTTGAAGTGGCGCAGAAACAGAGACGATTTCGCTCCTTGCGCGTCTGAACCGCAGCGTTGCGTGCGCCTTTTCCTCCGGAGCGCATCACAGACAAGCGGCCAAAAATAACAAAGTAACTTCCGGGCAACGTTTTCAAAATAAAGGACTAACTGTCGAGGATAAAGTACTGACTTCGGGTGAAAAACGGTGTGTGTAGTAAGGAAATACAAACATGAATTATTAAAGAAATAGCAAATTAATAAATTAACATATCCTGAGTGTATAAGCTACTGAGCGTTGATTTTCATACAAGATCACAACAAACAAATAAACAGTTGGTGTAATGGCAAAAATATTCTTCCACAGCTATAATAAGCATTGATTAAAACATATTCAAGGTTGAGCTACCAAACTGCGTAATTTGAAAGTTTATCTATTGCTTTAAAAAAAAATAATTAACGCATCAGTCAGTTAAACTTCATGGATATCAAGCTGTCCACTTATGAAGCATATTATGGATCCATTATCGATCCATTTCACCTGCCGTAATGGAAACGAAAGTGCCAGAGGTGCATTGGAGAGGCCAAACCCCCCAAAAGGAAACGGCTTTGCTGAAGGTGGAAACAGCACATTCCTTTCTCTTCGTCCCTCCTGGCTGATTTGTCTCTAGTTTAGTGTTTTGCTAGTGTCGGATGGTAGCATGAGATGGTACCGGCAGGTCATTCAAGTTGCAAAACTCCTACAGGAAAGCATGTAAAAATCTCCTATATGTAAACGGAGTCAACAAAATATCCACAAAAACAAGATAAAACTATTTATTGTATCTTCTAAGAAAACAAAGACAACATTTTAGGTGTAAATGAGACCAAAAAACAGTTCCATAAAATAAATACAAAAAACCCCCCAAAAACATATAAATAAATAAATACAGAAAAAGAGCTTTACTGCGCAGGACTGATTTCAGCTATCACTCTTAGGAGAGCTTAACTTAAGCAAGATTCTACATCAGGGGGCAGAGCAGATGCCCTCCTGTAGACACGCCCCTGTTTGCTGTGTCTCCTTCACAGTCTCAAGAATGTGGAAGAGATAACCAGGAATTCTGTTATTCTATAAGGAGAGGTGGACAGGGCCGTAGAAGGACTTCGACACAGTAGAAGGACCAGTATCTGCTCCTTTTTTTTTGAGGAAAATGAGGAGGAGCACTGCCAGTGGCCTATAAAATGACCTCCAGTGGACTATTCGAGTTTGTTTCAGATCAAACTGTCAAAAGCAATTTTTACGAGGGTGACATAAGAGTCTGACATCCTCCACACAGCCCAGCACCATGTTTTACTGTGATGATGAAGCGTTACTTTTACATTTCTAAGCAGTGTTATGCAGATGCCTTCAAAAAGCTTTTCTTTCTTTGCAGTAGGCAGAGAAACACGTTTTCTTTGGGCCGGTTAATAGTTTTCTGGAGGAATCTGAATGACTATTCTAGCTGGTAAATAATACGTCGGTCATTCTTGGTCATTATTTCACAGTCTTCTGAGACAAACGCGCGCAACTTTAGAGCTAATTAATGATCTCTAAACCAGAATATTTCAGCATATTAACGATCCATTTCATCCAAAAGTGACACCTTTAATCATTCCTCAACACTGTGCAGCACAAAAGAAAATGGCACTCAAATTTTTTCCTCAAATCTCACAGGTCCTATTACATTTGTCAGATAGTGAATTTAGGAATGCAGTTTTCAACAAAGCGCAAAGAAGACATTTTATATTGAAAATACTGCGAGAATTTCATTTTCTGTCTTTGTAGCTTTACGCACTCAAGGAACCCTGTTGAGCGCCTGAATCCGTGGTGTCCAGGTACGAAAAACAATACAGTGCACTGCAACACAATGCACGTAAAACAATGCCTCTATCGTGTCAAATATCTCCCTGTTATAACATTTAAAACGCTACATTTGAAGTCGTGATTTAAGCCACTTCTATAAGAAAGCAGCTGAAGTGAAAGCAGCGCTGTTATTACTGCCGTTTTTTTTTTTTTCTTTTTTTTCATTTTGCATCTGAGCTGATTTGAACAGAAGGATGCGGCTTAGGACAACACGAGAGAAAGACAGGCCTCAGAGCGCTGTTATTTTTAGTGTCAGTGCTTAAGTGCTCATATCTAAGCTGAGACTCTGTAAATTCACCCGCTTCTCTCCCTGCACAGCAGCTTGGACAGGTGAGGCTGCCTCACAGTACAGTTAATACTCCACTGAGGAGTGAGGCTGTATGCAAAATGCATGCTCTCGCAAAAAGCAGGATGAATGATTGATCTGCAGGAAATGCTGAGATTTTAGCCTCTTCGTGGATCTCATTCACCACTAGTTAAAGAGTTTACACCTGATTTATTAACAGACATCTCACCCATATATTGCATCTGAATATCAGACTGCATTTCCCCTTTCTCTCTCCTTCACACACACCTTCATCTTGTGAAATCCCACTTCACATAAATACGCTGTTGTCTATGTTTTTGCTGCCATCTGCTGTCCATTATGTGGACCGAGAAAAGGAACACCATCATGACCACAGAGGAAATTGGTTCAGCAGTTTATTTGCAGTTTTATTAGTGTGTTTACAGTTCAGCCATACTTAGGAAATGAAAGTTAAAAAAAAGAATACTGGCATATATATATATAAAAAGGTCTTATATATATATAGGCTACCAAGCAACACTGTATGGCCATTGGATGGAGACTACAGTATGTCTGTTTGGCTGCTGTAATGTCTTTCTGCAAACAAACAGACAGGGAACACCACGCTTTTTATTTCTCTGCTTTGTTTCTCTGGGTACAAATGGAGGAATGACGTCACTTATGGCATCAACCTTTAAATTATTATGGAGTGCTAACAAATAACAGCTGTAACAGTCTGTGTCTCCAAATGCCACCATAGAGAACCAACACAATATTGCTTTAACATTTAAATAACATTAATCCATTGTGTGTGTTTGAGTGTGTTTACGAAAATGGCGCGAAGTGACTGTAGCTTTTCCTCCTAATGGCTTATCAAGAAAACCTGAGTATATCAAAAAAGATAATTTCATAGAAAAATAACATCTCACAGTATCCATTCAACTTGGCTTCTGTTTTTTTTCCCGTCAACAGAATATATATATATAAAAAAAAGAGAGCGAGCAAAAGAAAACGATGTGCTAATTTGTCACCTCAGATGCAACACTGAGCTCAGATTCTGCAGATGATTTTTTTTTTAATATACTTTTGTGGGGCCTTTTTTTGGCATGACTTAAATTACTAAACAGCCCACACACTTCTAGTATGAGAGACCTCAGAGCAAAGGTTTTCACAGTAAGAAAAATCAGTGGTTAGGATAAAGTGGTTTATGTTACCAAGGCAACTGTACGTGGCACGATGGGCACAGATCTCTTTAGAATCTAGATAGTGGCTTTGTACTGACCCCACATACACAATATTTAACAGTACTTGAAATATGCACGCACCTGATGCATATTTTGGCATGTTTTGCTGACTTCTGACGTAGGGTACGACACAGAGCATTCTAATCCACACTCAAGCAGCATAATACAAAACATTCATGTATAAATAGGACGGCTACAATATAGTTCTTAGTCTGTTTACATTTTGAGCCTTCACAAAAGCTAGTTCTCACATTATTTGTCATCACACAATAATAAATAATATGAATAGTTAGCTGTTGTTTGTAATATGTAGATATATACTGCATATATTCAAATGTTTAGACATATTATAATATATATATATATATATTTCAATATAAATTAGGTTCCATTTAGCATAGTATTTACAGTGCTTTCTGTTCATAATTTGTCTACAGATATTTACAGAGTATACCGTTGGCTTTCAAAAGGGATTTGCATTATCACAATCAAATATAGAACAAGATTACAAGTTGAGGCGACACAAAGAGGATGCTGTACAAACACTGACTCCTCTCAGGCCAGACAGATGCGGTGCAGTGGATATGGATTACTGATTGCATTATTATTGCTCAATATCTTCATGAGGTATAAGTGAATTTCTATGTTGTGTTTAAACAGTAGGGGGTACTTAAAGGGACAGCTTGACTGAAAATCAAATGTATTGTTTTTCCTCCGGCCCGCAGTGCTAGTTATGCTGTTAAATCATCAGCAGCAATGTCTCTTTCCAGAATTCATAACAACAAATGCCTCAAGGTGCTCTATGCTGAGAAGCTCACAATATCAAGAGAGAAATCTGGTGATCCTCTGTGAGCAAACAGCTGGTGATGGTGGAAAGAAAGACCCCACTTTTAACAGGAAGAACACTATAGCAGAAGAGGCTCAGGTAGAGCTTGTGTGCCTCAAAAGGTTGGCGGTTGAAGGAAAAGAAAAGAGAAAAAAGGGAAAGGATCAAATGTAAAATGTGAAAAAGTTCCTCCCATTCTACTTTTAGAAGAACCACAAGTAATGCTGCAGTCTGAGAGTGTAGTGCTTTGTTGGAATAATATGATACGAAGAGGTTTTTAAGCCCGATTATTGAAGAATTTGAAACTACTTTGCTTCTACCGAACTACATCTACCACCTAAAAGAAACATATAGCTGGCTAACACTAAAGCTCAAGTGATGAGGGATACAAATTAACACTTGCACGCTGTCACATGGACCAGCTTCTTGTTACAGGTAGCTGCTCGCTCCTTCTACATAGTGATATGGTTGGTTAGTGCAGCACTGTAGAAAGAAAACATTTCCTATACAAAAACTGCTTACACCAACATTTTTGTTTCTTAGTAACTGGCTATCGATTTCTCAAAAGAGACCCTGCTGCTGACTTTTTCAAAAACACGAGTGCCATTTAGTTCTATATATATATTCAAAAGAAGACCAACCACAACTAGGTATCACTAAAAATAATCTAGCTGGACAAAAAGCAGTACAAACCAGAGGACATAAATACCAAAATTGATTTTAGAGTGAACTGTCCCTTTGAGAGAGGACACTGCTAAAGTAGTCCGAATCACTGGTAGGTGAGAAAAGGCAAAAGTGCAACTTAAGTAGGGCAACAGTGCCGAAGGGGAGAAAAAAAGACAATGACATTGTTGGGAGAGAGATAATCTTGTTTTGTTGGTGTCATTTACAAGTTAAAATATTAACAGCCAGAGACCAGCTGTAAAAAGGCACAAAGAATATGACTTCATACTACTTTAAATATCAAAGTGACTCAGAAAAAAGTTGGTAGTGGGGGTAGCTGCAGAAAACAAGTAGAGGTCTACCAGTGTGAAAGTGACAGAATCTGTTACAATGGATGCTCAGTTTCCTGTTAAAAGTCAAGAGACATCACTTCTTCTTCCCCCACGTCCTGTCCGCCTGCCTGTTCTCCTTCATGACCTGAGTCAGTCTCTGCTGGCTGGGCACGAGCCAAGGACCTGGCTGTGCGGTGACCAAAGAAAGGGCTGAGATGCTGGCAGCAGACACACTTCCGTCAGAGTGGCTGCCTTCAGAGTCTGACTCATCATCCCCCAACTGATCTATGGACAGTGTGGAAGTGAGGAAGAAGAAGGGCTTTCTCTGTGACTGCGGATCAATCACACCCACGCTTGGTAAAGGCCGCTTGACGTTGCTGCTCTGTTCATCATTGTCTTCTTTTTCATACTCATTCAGCCTTGTGTCTTTACTTTCTCTCCCCCTGTCCACCCAGGACCTCTCCTGCTGAGTCTCTGGCTTCACTTCTTTCCTCAGTTCTCTGTACTCTGCTGCCATGTCCCAGTCGTCATCACTCTCCTCCTCCCAGATTTCTCTGGGTCTGGGAAGCCTTTGGGTAAGACTTGGAATGGGTAAAATTAATTCCCTGTCACTGTCTTCGCTCTCACTTTCAAACCTTTCCACCACCTCCTTCCTCCTTTCTCCCACCCTCTTCAGCTTGTCCCAATTCATAAACTCTTCTCTCTCTGACATCCTCTCCCTCTCTTCGCTCCTGCTTTTCCACTCTCTGCTCCTGCTCCTCCCCCTGCCTTTTCCCCTTTTCCTTCCCCTCTCTGCCCTTGTTTCTGTGTCACTATCATCATAGTTCCTTAGGGCATCTCTGGGTAAACTCTGAGAAGCTTTTTGTCTCCTCCTCCTGTACCTGGCTCTCCTCAACCTCTCTGTCTGATCAGACATGGGGCTTTGTAAACGCAAGCGTTGTCCTCCACCTGAGACCCGTCTTCTTCTCCTTCTCCCTCTCCTTCCCGTCCCTTTATCCCTCTCGCCTCCCCTTGACCTGCTTCTCCTCTTCTCTTGTGAACTGCGCCCCCTCTGTCCGGTGGAGTTTACTGCAGCCAAACCCTGCTTCTTGGGGTGATGCAGGAGGGGGGAGGAGGTGATTTGGTGCTCATGGCCTGGACAGACATTGTGTAGGGTTAGGGTGGTGGGCAGAGACAAAAGATATAGACTGAATAGGCAGTTAAAGAGAAGAATGACAGCATCTATGGTAAAGAGAATTATGTAATCTGTTATTAAAGACTTCTGAAATCCAGAAAGGTGCCTTAGGTCAGCTTGTGTAATCACAGCTGCTTTTCTATTTTCGTCAAACTTTCATTAGCGATACAACACACTATGGTTGTGCAATTAGGTCATTTTCTTTGTTTAACTGCTCAGTGTATGGACAAATTATGAGCTGTCCAATTACTGTTTCAGCGTAGGTTTGAGGGAAATGAAAGCATAATGTTGTACTCTGCTACATTGCTAATTGCTAATCAAGTCCAAGTACTGTCTTTTACTTAATGAAGACAGCGGTGTCGGTTTGGTAGAGAGATGTAGAGAGACAGAAAATGGGAGAACTAACAGGAACCATTACCAACCGCGTATTCTCTGTCCGTCCAATGACATAGAAGCAAGGCTCGCCTAGCTTGGAGTTGGTCATGCATAGAGACAAGCTGGAGAGCTCCACTGAGAGAAAGAGAGAGAAAGAAGGGAATGGAGAGGAAACATAGGAGTGGAGCAGAAGGAGTGTTTGGATGAAGAACCAAAGAAAAACCAACACAGACAGGGGAGAAATGTGGTGTGGGAGTGTTAAACGCAAACAAGATCAAATGAAACACAGATGTGATGGTTTAAAAGGTGGAAAACACCAGAAGTGAAAATGTTAAAAAAAATTAGAGAGCAGAATTAGAGAGTTACAATCAGTCCCATAGAAAAAGAGAAAACACACCCATGGCATACATATAACATGCGAAAGCTACGAGGTTGCCCATGTTTCACTCTCAAATTTCTCTTTCGCCATCTCATGTATCGCCACTGTTAAAATTAAAATATTCCCATGCTGCCTTACCATAATCAGGCACATAGCCATTTCCTCTCTTGAGGACAAGGTGGATGCGGTGGCCTCCTCTGCGGATCTGCTCGACGGCCTGGCTGTGGGTCATCCCGGCTGTACTGTTCCCATTTATCTCCACAAGCTGATCGCTCACCTGCGGCCACACACATCATTTCATCACTTTACAAACTGGAGCTCAATCATTTAAATCACCAGAGTCCGAAATGTTGAGCCTAATAATAATAATAATAATAATAATAATAATTCATAATTCCATTGATAAATACTTAAAGTCATCCATTCATTCTTTCCCACTTATCCTCATTACGGTCGCCAGCGAGATGGAGCCTATCCCACCTACCATAGCGTGAGAGGCGGGGTACACACTGGACAAGTTGCCAGTCAATGGGAGGGCTAACACAGAGAGACAGGCAACCACTCACATTCACACCACTAATTGCATGTCTTTGGACTGTGGGAAGAAGTATCCAGAGAGAACCCACACAGACATGTGGAGAACATGCAAACTCTTGGCTAAAAGTCAAATAGACTTTAATGTCATGGCTTCCCTTCAGATCTTTCAGGAAATATCATCCAAATACATTTTAGGTAACAGAAAAGATTACATACACATGTTTTATATGGTTTCTATTTAGAAGTATGTAGTAGGAATAATAGTTTGGGTTCTGAGTGATGTGGCCTGGCAGTATCTGTGAGGCTGTTATAAATAGGAGCAGCAGGTAGGCAGGTACTTTCAGCTGCTTCTCTTCTCTCCTTAGTTTTGGCACATATTTACTTTTGTACAGATTTTACACCACAACTCTCCTTGGGCTTTTGAACCACGGGATCTTTCACCTTTTAGGCAAATCTGACAGCTACTACACTATTGGAACATAACAAGTTGTTAAAAATTTTTAAAACAAACAAAAAAAACATAATTTTTCAATTTTAAATGTACAAAATTCCAATTTACAAAATTGCCATTGGCTGTCAATGGAGAATAAATCTCAAAACAAAGGAGGAAATCTTTCATCTCAGCCTTGTGTTATTACAGGTTTGATTACAGGTTTTAAGATCTGGAAATTGGCTACAGCAGTCTTTACTTTGGGAATGGCCGCTCTATTAGCATAGCAAAGTTGCTTAATTTATTTCATCTTCTAGCACAGGATACACTGGATCATCCTTTATGAAAGAAAAATAGATAATACTGTCCTACAATTAAATTAGAAATAACCTGAAAGTTCTTTCCTTTATAATCTTCACCTCTACTTTGCAAATATGTTGGCCATTGCTTGACAGAGTTTTGATAGCTGCGAGCTGATTAATTCAATCAGCTCGATGTGCACAGCTCTGGTTGACATACAGGTAATGAGTACTGTCCAGTGCTTGCTGTCTGCACTCCCACCTCTTGGAGAACATGTATATTAATAATGGTCCAGGATTTAAACACATCAAGGCCTACATTGATGAACGGAGGCTCTGGTGAGAGTCTGTCGACTGGCAAATCTGCCGTCCTCTGGTCTTCTCCCACGTAACTTGCGACAAATAACAGCCTTGTGAATAATAGAGGACGTAAACCATTTTCTGCCAAAAACCCAGCATCCAGCTGCTTAGATTGCTGCCTCCATTATATGATGTCCTTACTGAGACACTTTCTCATGACAGAATCTCACAGGCAGTGTGGCATTGTGATGTGTGGGACGATCAGAGGATGTTCACTTGAGAGGTCTGCAAATGATACGCGAAACACGAACGATTTAGCTTCTTGAGCAGGCTTTGCTCGTTAAACGTCTTTCCCTCCTCGAGATGTCTGAACTCTTCTTTAAAGACATCGTGTTACACAGATGGAATACACTCTCACAACTTTCTCGTGAGAGCTCAGTTGTGGTTGACATCTGTTCGAAACATTTCCAGCCTCTGCATTTTGCACTGTGAGAATTTTCCTTAATGATGCTGACATGAATCAGCCTGGCTGAAGCATTGCAGAGTTTCCTCCAGTTTGAGAATAGCTCAAAGCGTTGTGAGTCTAATTGAGCCTCTGTGGTTCTGGAGGCCATGGTTGGGAGTTCAAGTTGGATTTTAGCATTTGAAAGGCTTCTTTTAGCTCTTCAGTATTTGATGCCACCCATTGTAGCCCCAAATTGGATTCAGCAAACATCTGTGTAATTCTCTTTAGGAAGTCTATTGTTTTTGACAGTGAAGAAAAGAGAAATCACCTGTGGATGCTCAGTGTTTGAGAGGATGGCAAAGTTGAGCTGGCACCACCCTCTGAGGAAGGGAAGGGACTAGATTTGAACATTTTGTTGGAAGTTTTTCAGAGGTTTCAAAAAGCCATAGCCATCAGTGCAAATGTGCAAAAAGGTGTTTTATTGTTTAGTAGTGAGAGAAGACCACAGAGACCATTTTCGTTATGTCTGGTACGAGGACAGAGGCTCCAACAAAAATGTGGGGGAGTATAGGAAGAAAAGTACGCATGTTTAGAAATGCTCCATCGCCTGCTTTTGCCATGTAGTGCATCAGACATGCCACAGAGAAGGGTGAAGAAAAACGTGGCTCTTTTTCAACATGGGAGACTCAAGTCAACAATGTCCAGTTTTGGCTAATTTAGTAGCCTTGCGTAAGTGAAAACTGATTCTTTAAGCACCATGTTTGTCTTTTCCTAAGTTCTCACTGTGAATTCCCCTTCACATTTTTCTTTGACCTTGAGGTCAGGGAAGGGTGTTTTGACATGGATTATTAAACCACAACCCCGACTACACAACTCTGTAGGTTTTGCTGAATAAAATAAAAACAGAAGTCAGACAAAGAACTTCAATATATTCATTATATGTTGTGTAAACAAGCTGAAATCCACATAGCAAACAGACTCACCTGCATTTTTTGGCTCCGTGACGCAGGCCCTCCCTCCATCAGTCCCAGAACGTAGAGGCCCATGTTGTACTCGCTTCCTCCTCGAAGGCTGAAGCCAAATCCTGAGGGGCCGCGATCCAGATCCACACTGTAATACCTGGAGTCCCGCTGGGACACAAAGATAGGAAAGTTTACGTTAATATTATACACTGGCAGTTAATAACAGCCACAATCGATGTAGGAATTTTAGTGCCCATTAGGTACACATGATTTAATGTGCTGCCCTCACCTTTGGACGTGACCTCTGTCCCTTTCTGTTTCTGTGACCAGGGTCATAGTCAGCAGTTTCTGGAAGGTTTGCAGAGTCTGCAAAAGATAGCGATTAAGGTCTGATTGTGAAATAAGAGCCAAGCTTTGCACTATGGTGTATGTGTATGTTTGGATGCTTATATGAATGCCTACAGGTGCTGGAACGTGGGACAATGGTGAGACGTAGAGTATTTCCTGCCCGACGAAGTATCTGAGCAAGCTCCCGATGAGGCAGCGTCACCACAGAGCGTCCCTCTACAGCCTCTAAACGATCCCCAGGCCGGATCTGACCGCTCTTTGCCGCAGGACTGCCACGACGGACCGTCACAAACCGATGGGGCAGAAGAGAAGCAGCTGAAATAGGACAGAATAAAACAGTTATTAGTGCATTAAAGTAGATGAGGCTGGAAAACGAGATTCCATCAAGCCTAAAAAGTTTCCTCTTAACTGAAGGCTGAGAGTAATAAGTGGAGTCATAAGTAGATAAATGTAAAAGCAGGAGGCTTTAGCTCATCAGTGCATCTAAAACAAGCTATAATTTAGCTTTGGATCATTCTTGGCAGGGTCTATTTTATGAATTACGTCCTTACAGGAGCCTACCTACGCCCTCCTTTCCCCACTATCTCCTTGAAACACTCTCCTCTTCTCCCTCATATTCCCATCTATCAACCTACCTCTCTAACCGCTGACACGCCACAGTTTTTCGCTGTCCAACAAAGCCTCTTCCCCCTCAAGAATAAACGGTCATGGAACGCAGTCTTTCCGGCAATATTTTTTTTTCCAACCTAAATCTGTCAAACTGCGTATAACAACAAACTTTAGATTTTTACATATCTGTTTACCCAGCACCAGTGATTCTTATGCTCAGCACATCTAAGATCCCCCTCAAATTGTAGCTTGTCTGCATTAGTATGCCACCGGCTTAGAAAATACACACAGCAGTACTTTTATTTCTTGTGCAAGCACCATGAAATATTTTTCTCCTCGATGTGGGAAAACGACTCTTCTCACCCTCATCAGCTATAAGACACAGTGTGAAACTGAGGTTACAGATAATACACAAGCGTGTTATTGAAAGCGAGGACCGGACCATTAGCTTCATGTATAACAAACTCCATTTGTCTTATTGACTGTATGAAGAGATCACGTGCAATTAAGTTAAAATGGTCAGAATCTGAGGCTGATGAGAAAAATATTGAGCAGCCTAAAAATAAATTTGCTTCCATTAATCTCCTGCACCAACTAAAAAGCTTCTTACATTTTTTTAGCTGGACAGGCTGTTTCTGTCTGCTGTATCTCATGTTTCTCTTTTTGTGTTTTAGTAAACTCCCTAGTACGCTCTTCCTGACCCCTCTTTGAGGGAATGCAGAGCTTTAGTGGCAGCTGGCCCCTCTAGAGTCTTGCCAGTGGCCTTATGTAACCCATCAGGCAGCGTAAACATTTGGAAACTGTTATTCAGCTGAGGTACATGACACTCAATTCTGTTTATGTCCCTCTGGTACTGAAACAGCATGTTTAAAGTGATTTAAAGAGCAAAATGAAATGCTTCGTTAACAGATTAAAATTGTATTCATGGGGCTAGGAGTATGTCGTATGAGATGAGGTGCATGTCATATTGGAATCATGATTCAGTTACAAGGTTCAGCCTATAAATCAGAGCCCAGAGACACGAGTCCAATCTGGGCCTAATCTGGGTGACCCAGGCGGAAACAGCAATCAGGTCAAATCAAAGCCAAGGCAGCTTTGCAAATAGTCTTCTTATCATGCATAATACATCAACAGTGGCTAAACACATGAATACACATGCAACAGCGATGCTCACACGCACACAGCACCATTGTAGAAATGCACAAACACATGTTAAGAATCACACAGACACACACACACACGCAGTGACTCACATGCAAAAAGATGAGGACAGATGCACTCAGCCACAAATGCACAAACAGACACACAAGCTACACACGCATGCATCTGAACGGACTGCATTATATCGTAGTGTCTTTTCCTCTGGCTCTCCATGTTCTCCTGTCCACAGTAATCCCACTGCGGTATGCCCAGCAGCCGGCCAACCTCTGACGTGCTGCACTGATTACCGCTCAGGAGTCGAGCAGCCCCCCACCCCGCTTCCGTAAAAATCCCTCTCTGGACCTCAGATGAGGCAGCGAGCGCGGACATTGCTACAGCAGCCTGCGGATTTATGCTACATGTTGGACACCGGGGGGAGAGAGGAGTGCTGGTTTTCAGCAGGATCACTCACGTGGTAGTGTCTCTGCCAGTTAGTTAATGCTGAACATCACTGCTACAATCTAACTACCATAAGAGCCGAGACTAATAGCCTACTACCACAAATGCTCATCATGTCTTGTGCTGTTTTACACCTGACTGGGCTTAAAATAACAACAAGACTTCTTTCATTAGCTGTTGCTTTAATCACCAGGTTGCATCATCATAACTGCAAAATCAACCATACAACGTATCTCTTGCAGCATCATTTTGATCAAGCATCTGACACTTCGAACATGCGAGCATGTGGCTCTAACTTTCACACCGTCAACACATCCGACTGAGCAAACTTTAGAGAATAGAACACAGTATTTAAAACTACTACCTCACCTACAAAGCTGAATGGGAAACACTGCACCAAACCAAGACCAACCTCATTTCTGCCAAACACACAAGAAGAAGTGGAGCAAATAATTACGTTTGGACTCCTTCACAGTTCTCAAAGCAGACTGTAGTCTCTCCAGCATGGCTCTCTGATTAGCATGCACAGGAAAATAAACAAATAGATTAAAAAAAAATCCGTGTCAAGCAGATTCACATGCAGCGGTCGACAGGAGCGAAAACACAGGTTTGCTCTCGCCTCTGTTGCTCCTCAGCGAGGGAAACATTCAGTGTAGCATTTGAAGAGTGATGGAGAGAGCGGGAGGTACGGAGCAATAGATACAGAGAGAGGGAGAGAGAGTTTTAATCTTTTGAAAAACCCGACTGGACGCTTTTACTGCAGAGCAAAAGGGATGTGAGAGAGAGAGAGAGAGAGGGAGAGTGGGCAGGAGCTTATGAGTGAGAGCGAGAGAGGAAGAGAAAGCCAGAGATGGGAATAGAAAATTATTAAGAAAAAAAAGAGGAAAAGAGAGACAGGAGTGGCATGACAGGGGTGAAATGAAGGGGAGAACGAGGACATGATGGAGATGGAGGCTTACAAGAGTGGACAGACTTTGTACTGCAGGGACATGTGCACCTACAACCTTAATCTCACCATGAAAACACAAATATGTGCTCACTTGGGCCATAAAGCAAATTGAACTGCATCAAAGTGGAACAGAGCAGCCAACGCAAGACATGGGAAGGGTGAGGGAGTAATACATCACTGGGATGCTGCGGCTAACCTGCTCTTCATAAGCAATACACTAAAAGGTAATAAGGAGCAAGATGTGTTCATTTTCCAGACAGAACTGAAACAATGCAGTATTGTTGTGTAACATCAAAGATATGAGACTACTTTTCTTAATTCAAGCTTGAACATTCAATTAAAAAGATTGCAGGCGTAAAAAAAAAATAAATCCATGCTTAATCAGTTTTAGAAATGAATAAAAGATGGGGCTGCCAAATAAACTTTCTGATCTTTTAGCAAAGCGGTTCAAGCAGTTTCAACCTACAGTATGTTTTAGTGGATGAAAGGATACGATCCATTAACAATATAAAATGGACAGTATGCTGGTGCAGTAGTTTGCCCTGTCACCTAACAGCACATGTGTCAAACTCGAGGCCCGTGGAGCAAATCTGTGGCCGGCAAATCAGATTAGACTGAATTAATTTTGGCCCATGCAGATCTAGCTGTGATATGTCAGCTGAACAACTTAAACATGTTCATCTGCAACAAAGCAATCTCTGTTTTGAAAGAAGTATAGTTCGTCGTCTGCAAAATGTACATAAAAATTATTACGTTTTTCTGTGCAACCTGTTTCACTCACTTGCATTGCTGTATGACAACTACATGACTATTTCTTTTCTAAATTAAATTTGCCACCCAGTCGTCATGTTCAGGCTGTTGTGAGTTAGCTGAATGGTTGTCTAATTGACTGGTTGAGGGGCTTTATGCCTACCAATCTGTACAAGAAATGGGTGTATTGTCACAGTACTGGGTCTGCAACCCAGTGTTTTGTGTGTTTTTAGTTTGATTCTTTGATTCTTGTTATTTTCTCAGTGTTTCCAGGTTTATTTTGAAAGAGTCTTGTGTGTCTTTGTCATTGTGTTTAGTTTCACTTCCCCTGTGGTGTCATCATGTTCAACTGTTTCCCCATGTGTTTCCACGTCCCCTGATCACCCACTGTGTGTATTCAAGTCCTCTGTCTTCCTTAGTTCATTGCCAGGTCATCTGTTTATCCCACACCATAGTTCTCTTAGTCTTCATAGTTGTGTCACTGTTTACTTAGTTTCTAGTGTTCCCAGTTTTAGGTTTTAGTTTACCCCTCATTACTGTTCATGTCATTTCGCACTTTTGTCAACAGCCCTAATAAAGGCTAGCCTTTTGTTCCAAGTTGAGCTCCTTTCATCCGTGTCTGCATTTGGATCCATTCTCAAATAAACAGGACATGCATTTTCCAATAAAAAAAATAAACAGGATATGCATTTTCCAATAAATAAAAGGCATGTGATTCTTTCTCTGGTTTCCTCCCACAGTCCAAGAAACTGCAAGAAACAACCTGTCCAAGGAGTCGTCTGAGGTGGGATAGTGGATTGTATATAATCTTAAATGTTTCAATTACTTGTTTTGACTCTCACAAAAATAAAAAATAAAAAATAAAATAGTATGAAAAAGAGAATAAATCAGGCTATCTGTTAGGGTGGTCCTGCAACGGGATTAATGAGTTGCTAGCCCAAAACCCGACATGGATAAACATTTTTTAAAAACGAATGAATGAATCTAAAGCACAACTATGCACCTGACAAATGGTGAGCAACTTCCTGCTTCCAAGCCAAAAATGCACTTCATGATGAAGCAGTCGCTTGAAAATTGAGACCGTCTGAACCAGTTTTCTTTACAACCCAAATAAAGCCAACCTAGAAGCCTTTAAAAGAGAAAGGTTCATGGTGCATCATGACTCATCCAATGGCATGTGGCCACGGTGACCACTTTTTAATCTGTAATTACCTAATGGTGTTTCTGTCCACAAGGGCATCCAAATGAAACCCGTTTCAGTGGGCATCTCACCAAATCGCTTTATACAGCCAGAAAAGTTCAGCTAATGTTGCATAATGTCCATCCAATTCTGTTTCCTTGGATTAAAAAAATACTGTGTAGTGACACAGTATTTTTGTGAGTGCACCAAAACAAGTTAAAAGCTTTACTATCGCTAAAAGATTTAACCTGATAAATGTGTCATGTGAAATGTGTCATCTTACCTTTACCATTCTCCACGTCCTGTGAGGCAATCACGAATCCAAAGCCTTCTCCTGTCTTTCTCCTCAGCTCCACTTCAATTCCTCGATGTCGCCGAGTTCGTTCACCACTCTGCTTCTCCAGCACTGGAACGCCGGCAGCTTCATCCTCCAGGCCTGTGTTAATCCAGTCTTTGGGCTCCATAGTCAGGGTTACCGGAACCGACTCCAAGAAACTCGTACTCTGGATTAGTGAGGAACGTGCTGGAGAAGTACGGGGCACTTGAAGTGCTTCTGGGTGCACAGAGGAATTGTCAGGTGGAGGAGGGGGACGGAGCAGAGGTGGAGGGAGTCTCCGGATAGTTCCAGGGGAGACAGCTGAATGATAGATGCCTGATAAGGAGAGCGAGATAATAAAACTGAAACGAATAAAGCCAAAGTGAATAAATTTTGTTAACGATTCACTAAAAAGGAGAGCCTCTTATTTTATTAATTACTGGAGTCACCACATATGCTAAAAACTTTTTGTTCAGCACATAATGCAAAAAAAGGAGCTTTTTAAAAATTAAAAATTGCGCCATAGGATAGTTTGTCCAGCAGAGTGCACTGGAACACCACCGTTATGCTCAATGAGAAGCAGCGCATGTTGCAGAGTGGCATCACTGCTGAGTAGGCATTGTTAAGGATCTGTACAACTTAAAAATAAGTATGTTCCTTACAAACAATCATGTCAATCATGTTCATCATGTCTGTTAGGTACGTAGCTCGTTTGTCAGTAGAGAGACAATTATTCCCAACCACTCCACTGGTACAAGTGGGTTATTTCATTTCAACAGTATGCAGCATACTGGAAAAAGAATAACACAACAAACATGGGGAAATGATCTCATCTAAAGAACCGAGTCTATCTGCAGGTCTAAACAGAAAAGTTAACTAAGAGTATTGGGTAAGTAGTAAAAATGGTATAAATGGTTAAAGTAGATATCAAAAGGACAAGTGGCTGAAACTGTTTGGTAGCTGTAAATTATAAATGGTGATTTAAAGTTAAACTTTTGAACATGACAGGTGGCAAAAAAGAATGTTCTCGAGTCCTTCTGACAGGAATGTCAGGACGGAGAAGCTGAGAAGCGCTGATGGAGCAGATTACAAAGTAAGCAGCAGAACTACTGCTGCTCAATCTGAATTCCACAAAACAAACAAACATTTTGATTGGTTGGTCAGATGCAAAGGTGGAACTTAAAAAAAGTTCCCATCTTTTACTCTCCTGTAACAAACATGCACATTATGCATGCACATTGCTAAACTGGCTACTTTAGGTTTTTTGGTTCTGTTTCTTATGCAAGCCAGGACTGCAGGAGAGCCCAACCTTATTAAACAATCACTGAATATCAAATGAATGTGAATCATTTACCTCCTCTGTAAACCAGTAAGATGACTTCTCCCCGTTTGGCGTGCTCCTGGATAATTGTTTGTACCTGAGAACAAACATAAATTCGCCTAAAGTCAATTCTGATGATTCAAACACTATTGAAAGTGAGAAAAAATAAGCAAAAATGTTGGAAACCACTGTTTTTACGCACTGTATCAACAGTGCATTGAGTTAAGTTTATGTTTCATCTCCCTGGCTTTCTTTCCATTGTTTCTCTTTTACCTGCGTGAAGCTAAGGCTCTGGACGTCAGCTCCGTTGATTTTGACAACAGCATCCCCCGGCTGCAGGGAGTTGCACTGCTTTCTGTCCCAAACTCGATTCACTACAGCCATACTGCCTCCTGGACCACCAGCCGCCATGCTGAAGCCCAGGCCTCTGTCTCCTTCAGTCTGGGCCAAGGCCACTGGCACCAGCTCCCCTCCACTGAAAGCGCCAAGTCCACTGCCTATACTCATTGCCCCGGGAGAGGACATGCTGCTGGGACTTGCAGTGGGGCTGGTGTTGCCTTGGAAACCATTAAAGCCACGGTGTTGTGGGCTGTCTGGGATTGGAGGAGGTCTGAGATGGGAGGTATGTGGTCTGAATAGGTGGGGATGAGTGCTGCGGGGACCACCGGGGGAAGAAGATGGCCTTCCTGGGGACTGAGGCAGGGGTAGCCGGGACCCCGACAGGGTGGACAGGTCACTCTCAGACGACTTGGATGTTCCATAAAGTAAAGGATGACGAGGTGTCGCGAGTGAGTTATTGTTGTGATTACGGATCATTGATGCCCTGATGAAGAAGAGGAAGGGGAGTTAAAATCAATGCTAAATACCTCTGTGTTCAGAGACAGTCTCATATTAAAACATGTAGGGCTGCACTATCTGCCTCAGCATCCTGTTCTTAGCTGGTAGGAACCCCATGTAGTCCTATGCGGTTGTCATCTATTTCAAGGTTTGACATATTGTGCATTCAGAGATGCTCTTCTGCACACTTTGGTTGTAATAATTGGTTATTTGGGTTATAACAAGGCATTTTCTCCCGGAGAACTACTGAGACACCGGATAGTTTCCTTTTTTCAGAGTATTCTCTGTAAACCCTAGAGATGGTTGTGTGTAGATTAGCAGTTTCTGAAATACTAAAAACAAGCCTGTCTGGCATAAATAACCACAACATGTTCAAAGTCACTTAAATCACCTTTCCATTCTGAATCACGGTGTCAGTTTAAACAGGTCTTCTTGACAATGTCTATATGCCTAAATGTGATCAGATATTTGCTTTAGTGGGCAGTTGTACATGTGTACCTAATAAAGTGGCCTGTAGGGCTATATGTCAAGATAGTCCATAAAACTGTACTCCATGAATCATTAAGGGGAAAATTTGATTTATGGTTAACACCTTGACTACAGACTGGTTGTGAAGCTAGCCACGCCCACACAGGGGTGGACAGTTAAAATTCCCAAGGGACTACAAGTGAAACTGGAAGGACTTCACCAATGAGCTCAAAAATAGATCAAATTATACTCAAACTAAACACATTAAAAGAGAATTAATCATTTAATCTGTCTAGGTATACATTTATTCTTGCATTTAAGTTGAGTTATTACCTGTGTGAACCAATCGCAGAAACAACTTCACTGTCACTTTGGCTTGCCGTTGTTGGGTCAAGTGACTGCAGCCTGGCTAAACTTCTGTGGGAGCGAGGCGGGCGAACAGGGGATGAAGAGATGGCATTGCTGACACTGGAGCGTCTGTAAGGGGGCAGGTGTCTGGAGGTGACAGATGTGGCATTTCCATTTGTGTCCAGAGTCACGCCAGGTTCCATGTACCTCCCATCACCATGAACCCCATTAAAGTGCTGTGTCTGTGGTGAGGGTGTTGCTAGTCGAGGTAGTTGGTGAAGAGATTGAGGTTGGGTGGTGGTGGGTGGTAGGATGGGGTCCACACTGTCCAGTAACCTCGACTGTTTTGGAAAACCATCCGGGTTGTAG
>VOQK01017403.1:36697-49489 GCA_015052645.1 Benitochromis conjunctus
ATGCATCTTTAACATTCAATAATTAAGACTCAATAACCAACATTCAAAAATATAGTTTTAGTAATAACGTTTCTGGGTATTATCTATGAACAGTTTCACACTTCATTTGCACTGCGTGGGCGCGGTTTAATCACACGTGATTGACATTGGCCAAAATAAGCAAACAACCCTCCAGCTGTCACCACATTTGAAGTCAAGTATTGCTAAAATCCAGCAAATCCTTTTTTCCATCTGAGCTCTACCTACTTCCAAATTGTGAGAAAAAAAAAATGCAAAGACAGAAACTTTTGATGTGAGAAAACAGAAGCAGAGAAGAAAGTCGCACAGCAGCCATCGCTTATATCCAGAAGTAGTAGGTTGTTTAGCAGTGAAGTAGTAGGTTGTTTAGCAGTGAGGGAAAACAGTTTTAAGGTCCTGAATGTAGGAGTCACAGCAACTTCAAATTGCTTTAATAAGCAACAGCTTCGGCATATTTCATGACAAGACACAAAGTCCAATCTGCTGTTAACTTTGTGGGATAGCTATTGTATCGCTCATCCTTAAGTCAAGGTTTTCACAACAATAGGTACTCCAGCACAAACTGTGGTGACCGTGACAGGAAGCAAACAAGGTCACCACTATATCATGTAAATCTTTCCTTAAGTGCAGCTGATGTTCCACAGTTTTACATTTAGGATGTTGAATAAAACACAATAAGAAGGGTTTACCCAAAACATCTTTAGTCAGTCATACTCATACAGTCATATAGAGCTATACATGATAGAGTATAAAAGGAAGTCAACAATCAGCTGTGTAAAAGACGTATGTGCATGCACAGGATGTAAATCACTGTAGATAATAGTATTAGCCAGTGAGTGCTATTTGTCTTATTCTTTACAGCTCTAATGACAGCTTTTTTTTACCGTACTGAGCTGCCAGTAGGCTACTCTACAGTTGCGATAGAGTCCAACTCCATTAGAAAGTCCTAGTATCAGTGAGTCTCTCCAGGCGCACACGAGTAAACAGCCTTTCTGTTTGACGATCTTATATAACCCAATCTTTCATCTCCTTGCTCTGAGAGACAGACACAGACTATACAGAAGTCTACACGTTGCCTTTGATGTGCCCCCCCCCCAAAAAAAAACCCTACACACAATATCTAAGCTGAGCAACATTTGAGTCGTGCCTATAGCCTCTTGCGCAGAGTGACTTCACAGGCCACAGAAGTTTATTTTTTCTAAGAGTACTCAAAAATGTTTTAATACGTGTACATGTACAGTAGCTGCACTAGTCAAACGGCGGGTGCAGTTGGATGCCAGTATGTGTGTGTGCGTCTAACAAGAGATGGAAAATCACTTATGCTTTTAAATACAAGCCACCAGTGTTAGAATAAACAATAAGTAAACAAATGCACACACGTCATCTGTTTCAAAGAGGCAAAAAGCAACAATATGAGTCTATAAGAAAAAGAACTAGTTGATTACACATCAGTGTATACAATCTACAGCAACTAGAAGAAAGAAAGTAAGTCTTGTTTTTGCTTTATGCTTGCTTTGCTTCGGAGGGATCGAGGAGAGTGGTCAAAGATAATACTTAAAACACATGAAAGGTCACTGCCAGTATCATTTCTGAAGAGGTAAAACCACACATGAATGATTTCTTAGATATCTCCTAGTTTTCATGGACACCGTCCAGACAGCATAACACAGCTGAAGCAGTAAAACTTTCGAATGGACTTGTTTTTGTTCTAAAGCTCCAGTACACCTACTGGGAAAAATAACAACTTTGTAGAAGTTGTGCCCTTTGGTTCACCCTCTGATTCATTATTCCGGCCCATAAGTCAGAATGAGCCAGGTCTAGTGGTGGTGATTTTAAAGTAGAATCGTCTCTTTCAGTCTTTCTGCTGTAGTTACCTGAGTAACTTGATGCACTCAATAAGCTCGGAGGCATTTTTATGAGACTCTGGCCTGCTATCATTATAATCTGAATGAGTGGTACTCCTCAGTAATAGTAATAGCAGATTACTTCACTTTATAAGATGCAGCCAGACTGAGGCTCCTTCCGCAAAATAAACTGGACATAAGTAACAGGATCAAGTAACCCCATTACACTGTACATTTGGTCCTTCTTGCATTTATACTACTTGCCAATTGGAGTGGGAAAGGCAATATTTTCAGTTGTGACAAAAAGCTGACACTGTCTATCTGCCTAATCCACAGGACCTGCTATTTTGGTTCCTTTATGTGAGCAGCTCAGCTGCACATAAAGTCCAAAGCACTGGCTGAAGGTGAATTTATACTAAAAGGGTGAGGTGGTCAGTAAAGTGACTCTTAGCCAGTCGCATCGCTGGTCTCATCGCTCTGAAGGAAGTGCACCAATCACAGTGAAGCACGCCAACAATAGGTAGAAAAAAAAGCATAAAGAAACTCTTTTTCTATTGGTCTGTGTGGTCCAGAGCAGCATGGCATGAGCACAAAAGTAAAATCTGCAGCCAGAGAGAGAAATGGTGTGAGTGTTATTTAACGTACTCAGCGATGATAGAAATAAAAGATAAAACCACACTGAGCAATTTATATGCTCGCGTCTTAGCTATTTTAGTTTTATTTCTAATTATCTCGCGTAAATAACTGATCACATTTGACTGTAAAATGCAGCGCAGCAGGATTTGCATCATAATGCATTGCAAGAATGAATAAGGACGCTCTTACACTGTAATAGGGATCAGCCAGGCACAATATCCCAACCAAGCTGTGATCTCATGGCTCAAACAGTACCAGCCAAGTAAACTCCCAACCTTCTTCAAGCATAGAGCGTTAAGAGGGCAGCTGTGTGGATTCCAGTATACAGCAAATGCCCTTTCTACCACCATGGCACGCTGCCGTGCCTCTGAGGTGCTGGGCAAACACCATGGTGTCAAAGCACAAACAAACTACTGGAATATGCTTGTTGTTTCACTTGCTCCCACCAATATCCAGCTGAGAACCACATCTCTGTGGCTGTGAAGTGGTGGGAGCTACAGCAACAGCACCTATAGCACCACTTTTACTGTGATCAACCAGAAGCCTCACAGTAAACACTTCCCCACTTCCCACTGTTATCAAGTGAAAAAAGATGGATTATTTAAAAAACATGATATGGGTTATTTCTGCATATAAATAGTATATTACGTATATTCTGCATATATATATATCTATATATATCTGTTGTTTTAATTCAATTCTGTTGATTTTATTCAATTCTGTTGTTTTCATTCAAATTCTGTTGTTTTTTTTTCAATTCTGTTTTCATTCAAATTCTGTTGTTTTTATTCAAATTGTTTTCATTCAAAATCTATTGTTTTCATTCAAATTCTATTGTTTTCATTCAAATTCTGTTTCCATTCCAATTCTGTTTTCATTCCAATTCTGTTGTTTTCATTCAAATTCTGTTGTTTTTATTCAATTCTGTTTTCATTCAAATTCTGTTGTTTTTATTCAAATTCTGTTTTCATTCAAATTCTGTTTTCATTCAAAATCTATTGTTTTCATTCAAATTCTGTTGTTTTCATTCAAATTCTGTTTTCATTCAATTCTGTTGTTTTCATTCAATTCTGTTGTTTTCATTCAAATTATATATAGATATAGATATAGATATAGATATAGATATATTTGTCTGTGGCTGCTTGGGAAGATGGGATGAAAAATCAGTACCAGCCGATCACCCTGTTAGAGAAGAGGAGGGAGAAAAAGAGCTGTGTCCAGATCTTTCAGTATGGTCGGGTTAATTAAGGTGCTGTTGTGAGGCCAAAAGATCAGTCTGCAGGATTTCAAGTGAGCTTGACCCAAAGGTTTAATGAAGCACCTCTGTGTCCAATTAAACTCTCACTTACAGTTAGGTCTGCAAAGTCATGAATTCACACATATGACCGCTATACACGGACACGCACACGTTCATACATACGCACACACCTACTGCCTCGAGGTCTCTGAGTATTTCCTTTCTTTATTCTTCCTTTGTTCTTTTATCTGTGCACTGTGTCAAAGATATTCTGATGTCTGTAGTGTTTGACTCAGACATCCCTGCACTCACTTTCACTCTCGCTGACTTAAAGAAAAGTAGGTCAGATTCCACTAAGTCTTGCTATGTGAAAGCTTCAGAAATTATAGCGGCTTAGCCCTAAGGACACCATCAAGGCAACAATCAAAGAACTTTATTCTTTCTTTCATGGGTGTTAGAACCACAGTAACACTCTACTTTGCTCATCCTACCTTTGACAATGAGATGTAGTCTTGTTTTACACCTGCAGATGGAGGTATTCTCATGATTAGTGTCACGAGCACCGTTTCTCTTGGGACGCCCTTTGAAAAGTTTTGTTTGTTTGTTGGTTTTATGAGTTTTAGGGACTATTTCAAAAACAAGCATATTGTGATAACACATATACAATAATATCAGGATTTGATAATGGTAGCATTTGGAATATAACACAGAATTTAGACCAAATAATATAGGGGTATTCTCAGCATACATTTTTATATCTTAATTATATACCAACTACACTCTGGACACATGAGCGATCTGCTTGGTCCACCAGGATCTTGTTATATTTTCCTCACCCTGAAATCTAGACAGGTAAAGTCCATTTAGCTTGGCGAACTGGACCGACGTTAATGATAAAAATAATCAAAATGGTACACAAGTGTGATCATTAATATTTTCTCTTTACCCTGTATTGTAATCTCTACTGTCTTTATCTTCAAGCAAGCTATCATCATGATTTAAACATGTCTTAGTAAACTTTAATGAATTTATCTAGACACAAGCTGCTTTCAAAAGGAAAAAAAAATAAAATTAAAGGGTGATAGTTTAATAGGTATGCGTATGCTAAAGTTTACAGAGAAACTACAGCCTGTTAAAAAGCACATGTTTAGGAAGACACACACAAAAAAATTGTGATCCAAACTGTGTGGCTCCTTGTCCAGGTGACTGCAAAAACCTCACCCCACCTTCTCCTCTGCCACATCCGTCCCAAGTGTAGCAGTTGGGGAGGACTCTTATAAATCCTTCTCTGCCTGAAGCCTGAGTTGAGAGCATGGAGAGTCATTCCTATTCATGCTGGCTAATGATTTACAGGTTTTACCGTGGGGGTCAGTCATCGTGGGTCATTTGCGTCATCGGTAGAGGGAAGGGAACTATTGAGGTGGGCTGCCAAGGGCAGAGGAGGGGGCTGTGTGCGGGGAATGAGGAACATACTTTATTAGCACATGTACACCTAAAAGCACACACTCTCTCGCACACATTCATTGGCCTGCAAAGCACTCAATTAATGAAGAAAATCACCCCAAAAAGGAGTTTTTTTGACAAGCTCAAGCATGATCCCATGACATATTTCTCACATTAGTCCTGCATGTGCACACTGGCTATTCCCTCTCCCCTCTCTTGCCTGTGACATGTTCTTACTCAGACGCTTATAATTTCAAACATGTGACTAATGGGATTTATCCTCTTTATGTTTCCTGGGAGAGACTTAGGCTGATCCTAGAAGAAACCCACTGTATGAATCTCTGCCAGAGATAGATCTGTCAGTCTCTGAGGGTGAAAGCACACACGACAAGGATGCCGTGACCCAGAGAAAACCTCAGTGCGGGTACCCTATATTCTGACCTAAAAGGTTTCAAAGACAATGATATATGTCAGACAAACAGTGAAAATCTGTTCGTGAAGGCCTACATTACTGATACCGACTTTACAGACGTGTTTCATGAGTAAAATTGACACATTTTTATTTATTTTTTCTAACATTACACTGTTTTTCCTTGCTTATGAGCTCCCAGCTCCACACAGGCAACGGGGTGAAAAAGAGGGGATCTGGCTGGGTAGACCTGGCAGCCTATACCAAAAACAGCATGCCAAAGCCATTAGTGTATAATAGTACAGTCAGGATTGCTGCTGGGTCCTGGAGAGCTGAGAAGGGAGCGCAGCCCCACTTGTTTGTTTGTTTTACAAGCCTTTACTCTGTTCAGTTTGCAAGGTGCCAGTGGGCTTTGTGCGGTTGTATTCCCAACTGATTTGAACAGCGTACAGTGCGTCAACAACGGTAGCTGTTCTCAGAAAAAAGCACACTTGTTTTGAAGACTTATGTCAAACTAAATCAGTTATGACATTAAAATTCATTTAATAACTCTAAAGGCTTTTTTTTTTTTTCTTTTCATTTACCATACAAAGAAATAAAGCCATGGCTGTGGGGTATTTTCCCCAAAGGTGACGACACCTGCGTACTGAACAGCTAACTAGAAAGTTATTCTCTCTTATGTGCTTCTTACATGATCTGAACTTTCATTGAGAAGAGAAACTGTAAATGTTTTCTTTGTCTTGCTAAATAATTTGCATACATAATGTAGCATATGTGAATTACACATTTGTGTATGAAAGGCCAGATGACAAAGAATGGCAGCAAATGAGAGTTAATCCAGCTTTCTCTATTTTGTTGCTCAGTGGTGTTTTTTAAGCAGTGAAAAATGGTCTCAGACAACAGCAGGAGTGGGTGTTACAGTGTTCCACTGTAAAACCTTTTTATGAAGCCATAAGTCTGACTGGGACAAGAGGCAATATTTCTTTTGGAAGACGCAAAGTATGTCAAGCAGGATTTTCAAAGTTAATGAACAGATGAATAACAAAACTATTCCGACCTGACCTTTACATGAAAACCAAAGAAAACCCCACAGAATTTCTTAACAGGGTTATTTTTGGCTAAATAGCGATGCATGGAACTGTGCTCATTGAAATGACTCTTATCTAGCTCGAGAATACAAATTAAGCTTTGTTGCAAGATAATTTCAGACTGGGGAAATACATGTTATGAAAATGCTGAGGGATTTTTTTTTTTTTTTGCATGCATTCTGCCTCCGGAGCGTACATTATTTCATCTTTTATTCACAGGCCTGACTCAGCAAGGCCTGTATTCCCTGTTCTGTCTTTACTCATCAGAGAGAGGGACCACTGAAACACACAGACACACACACACACGCACACATAGACACATACACATGCGCACAAACAGTTTTAGCATTTCCAGTCCCATCAAGATTCCCACAGGACTTCAGTAAACACACAGGCAGCAATTGTCCGTTGAAGCATTTTAAATCCTTTAAATGCCTTTAAATCACATCCCTACATCTATAAATCACCAGCGTTCAAACAAAAACGTGCAGTCGGGACAGCACCTATGTACTAACTAAACGTGTGTGTGTGTGTGTGCGCGCACGCATGAAAGTGTGTAAATGCCAGGCTCAGATAAACAGCATGTATGTCTGCATGGGGCAATAAATCTTTGCTTCCTCTTTTTTGCAGGTAGCCTGTTCAGGTAGAAAAGGCTCACATGAACCCCACTGACAGGTTTTTCACCATTAGCTTGTAAAATGGTTGCTTTGTCAATTAAATTCCCATGTGGGGCTCTAGTTCCATGTATAGCAGGAACTAGAGGTTCTGAGGGGACAGTGATGGTACAGGTCTCTGGTGAGCCTTTTTTTTTCTTTTACAAGACAAAACATACAGCCATTAACAATGACCCATCATGCTAATGCCCATCCTGGAAACCTGGCTTAGTGGAAAGCAAACAGTGGCATAAATCAGGGGAGATGCTGGCTGTCCTCTGGGGAAATAAGCTGCAGGCTCCTTGAGTGACAGAAAGCCATCTTCTTCAATCACACCCTCACTGGAGCTCACTGAGGCTTAGCAAGCAATAAACAATATATACTACCTTAAAGCTCCCTGTCTTGTTTGCCAATGTGATGTATGATGTGTTAATAACGACACATAGTGTAGTAGTGATATGCTGTCGCTGTGCTGTGTAGCAGTTTTGCCTCTGGCAAAGCTACCACTGAAGCAGGGTTATAATAGAGCTCAGGTGAAAAGTGACAGCAGTTCTCTGACTTGACCACCCAGAGTGATTCTTCAGTTCAATTCAGTTTTATTTATATAGCGCCAAATAACAACGACAGTTGCCTCAAGGCACTTTATATTGTAAGGTAATGACCCTACAATAATACAAACAAAAAACCCCAATAATCATATGACCCCCCTATGAGCAAGTATGTTGGCAACAGTGGGAAGAAAAAACTCATTTTTAACAGGAAGAAACCTCCAATAAACCATCTGCTGTGACTGGTTAGGGATGAGTGGATGAAGACAGGACAAAAGACATGCTGTGGAAGAGAGCCAGAGATTAATAATAAAAATTAATTAAATGCAGAGAGGTTTATAAACACATAGTGAGTGAAAACGGTGACTGAAGAAGAAACACTCCATGCATAAGAGAAATCCTCTAGCAACCTAGACCTATTGCAGCATAACTAAGGGAAGATCCGGGGGTCATCTGATCCAGCCCTAACTATATGCTTTATCAAAAAGAAAATTTTTAAGCCTAATCTTAAAAGTACAGAGGGTGTCTGTCTCCCATATCCAAACTGGAAGCTGGTTCCACAGAAGAGGGGCCTGGAAGCTGAAGGCTCTGCCTCCCATTCTCCTTTTAAATATTCTGGGAGCCACAAGTCTGAGAGTGAAAAGCTCTATTGGGGTGATACGGTACTAGGTCATTAAGTTAAGATAGGGCATGATTATCCAAGACCTTGTATGTGACGAGCAGGATTTTAAATTCAATTCTGTTAAATTCAAAAATGACTCCAAGATTCCTCTGTGTTCCCAAAAGTCCAGGGCAATGTCATCCAGTAATACAGATGGACATAAAACAGCTAAACAAACCCAGGACTTTATTAAAGCAAAGAAATGGAATATTCTTGAAAGGCTAAGCCAGTCACCTGATATTAACCCAAATGAGCATGCATTTCACTTGTTGAAGACTAAACTTTGGATAGAAAGGCCCAGAAACAAACAGCAAATGAAAGCTGCTGCAGTAAAGGCCTGGCAGAGCATTAAAAAAGAGAAAACCCAGCATCTGGTGATGTCCATGAGTTCAAGACTTCAGGCTGTTATTGCCAGCAAAGGGTTTTCAACTAAGAAGAAGAAAGTTAGAAAGACTCTAAATAAATAAACCGAAAGTAGCTGTACACAATGTTATTTCTGTGAGATGGTCGCGATTATTTTTTTCTGTAATGGTTCAAATATCATTTGTAAAGAAATTCATGAAGTCATTAATAGTTAACGTTAATGCAGTGTTTGGCTCAACAGAGCTCTGACCTTTTGTCAGCATGGTTACAGTGCTGAAGAGAAACCTAGGGCTGTTCTTATATCCTTCGATCAGTAATGAATAGTAAGATGTTCTAGCTTTTTGGAGGGCTTTTCTACAGAGCAGCAAACTGGCTTCCAGGCTAAATGATGATCTTCTAAATTAGTGAGATGCCACTTCCTCTCCATCTTACGAGTTATCTGCTTTAAGGTGTGCGTTTGAGAGTTATACCAGGGAGTCAAGTACTTCTGATTTGAGGCTTTCTGTTTCAGGGGAGCTACAGTATGCAGAGTTGCAAAAATATTAACAAGATAATCGACCTTTGTGGGAGTAGCGTTCAGGTAGCAGCTCTGCACTGTGTTAGCACAAGGCATTGACGAAGATAATGTGGATGAATTATATCCTTAAACTTAGTTACAGCACTTTAAGAAAGACGTCTACTATGATGAAATCTATTCCCTAGTGCTGTGTAGTCCATTATTGTAAATGTAAATATTATTAAGAAAATATCAGACATGAAAGGGTTTCAGGAAATAGTGTTAAATGTCTAGTTTCTATGCCATATGTCAGAACATGATAGAGTTTGATTGAAGTGTTGGGAGGGTTCTTTTACATTTTGATTGAATCCAATTGAGTCTAATAGTAGATTGAATGCTAGGCTGTCATTTTTAGTATCTGCATGGATGTTAAAATCATAACAATTATTTTATCTGAGCTGATCAGATAAAAAGTCTGAGAATTCATACAAAAACTCTTGAGTAAGGCTCAGGTGGACGATAAATAACAACAAATAGAACAGATTTTATTTTTTTTTTATTTACCTGCGTTTTAGCCAGGATGTCCCATATAATTGGGCAAAATTGGTTATTATTATTCTACCTCAAATGTCCCGTATATTGAACTTTACCTGCAATGCCACTGTCTGACCAACAGATAGCACTCTTGCAAATATACTCTTACAAAAATACCAAATATATATATAATATTTTGACCACAATTATATCAGTGATATATCAGTATATCAGACACAGTGAGCGAATACTTTGAATATAATTATCGTGCGACTCAACAGAGAGTGTGCTTTGGATAAAGCATGTTAAGATTACACTACAGAATGAGACGTTATCTTTAAGTTTTTTATTAAATTGGCTATGCAGATAAAATACACAAAAACAGCACTTGTATTGTAACAGAAACAGGAAGTGATACTCTACCACAGAGAGAGCCAACACCAGTCTTCACAGGAGCAAAGGTGTTTGTCTTGTTTTTTGAGAGTTTTTTTGAGAAAGAACAAATGCCTTAAAGGTGTTCAGACGCTGTGCATGAAATCATTAGTGGAAGAAGGATTTTACTTTTTCTTTGTTTCTGCTAAAGGGCTGAGCTGATACGGCAGGGACATATTACAAACTTTAAATATGAGGACAAGGGAATTGTCTGAAGTTGTCTTTTATCACATGTAGACAACAAAAGATACTTCATGTCGTCTGCTCTCTCAGTATTGGAGATATTCTGTGGTTTAGTCCAAGGTGCTGCCTGACTAGAGTGTGCAGGAGCCAGGACACACGGTGCCTGCTCACTAGCTGTAAACTTGTCAGACTTTTACTTGCACCTCAGGGAAGTTTAGTAAAATCAACTTTAGTTCTAAGACTTTATTGGGATTTTAAGCTTGGTGTAATGGTAGGTACTAGCTATTTGATACAGTTGTGTCTTCTTTGTGGCTGAAATAGTTCCCTCTGAAAGTCTGATGGAGGAAAAACAACTGAATGAATCAGCATTATTGGAAATAAAGAAGTAAATGTACTTATATTTGTTATATAGCACAACTGGTGTAAGCACATTATTGAGCTTAAATGGATTATATCTGAACATCCTTCATGCCTGGCAATGTGTCATTTGTGTGTTTACATGACTGTTGTAGGTTAGTTTATCAGTGCATTATAATAAACATGCATTGTATCTCTATACCTGTGTTATGTCTGAAATCCGTCCGTACAGCAGATGTGTAACAGTGTGCAAGTGTGTTCAAGACTTGGAATAGTACTAAGGCCTGCCACATGCTAGGAAAACAGTAGTAAAAAAAACTTTGTTAGTCTGCTGTTTAAACATGAAAAGAATCCCAGTAAGAATACACTGAGGATTTGGTTTTTCTTCGCACTTAACACAGCAAAGAGCAAAACTTTGGAATTTAGTTCTTGGATCCTCTTGATTAGAGCTTCTCGTGCAACCCACACACAGCAGGCCAAATGGCTACTCGTGTTTACCTAGCCACGTGACTGGAGCTACGGTAGGGCCACTGACGTCAGCTTGCATTCCACACATTCATGAGCCTCAGTTCTCACTGATACTGTCTCAGATGCTGCAGAACAGAAGTAGCAAAGATCATACATTATAAAAGCTGCAATCATTCACCGTGCCTATGTTTGCTATATATATATATATATATATATAGCAAAGTGTCAAGCTGCTGCTGTCAAGAGATGGATACATGGAAGAAATAACTCATCATTTCATCATCACATAAATATGCTGGAATACGTCAGTTTAACTTTTTCTTTTGGGTGTTGGGTGGGCAGCCTATTATTTTTCTAGCTTATATGATAAAGAATAAAACAGTAAAAATGAGGATCCTACAATAATGTATGTATGATAATGCACAATCGGTCCATATCGTTGAACCATTACAATCAATACTCCTGGTATGGCGTGTAGTTACTGCTTGCCTAAATGAACTTATGATGTAAAAAATGTATGATTCATGATGGCTTGTTGAAAAAAAAAAAAAAAGAAACACACAGGGACCGATGAGAAAGTTTAAAAAAAATAATTCCACTAAAACACATGCATAGCATCCAGGCATCCATAGAAAAAAAAGGAATTGCTGCTTTTTCAAATAAGGGTGCTAGCTATATGTGACACAACATGCAAAAACCAGGCTAAAGTCCTTTTCCCCCTTTTTTATGTTTCCTATAAAAAAGGCAAAGCACATTCGACTTTCCTATGTTTTATGTTATGAGAATCCCCCCACCCCAGAAGGGCAAGGGCTATACTCCTAGAGCATCATATTGAGAAAACAAAAAGTGTGTTTACAGCTCCCTCCACGCCCTTTCAGACAACAAGTTACTCGATATGGTTTCTTGAATTAAAGTTTTTCCAAGGTCAACTCTGACCTTGGGCGCTGCATTAACAATAAAGGTTACAGTCAAATTCTTAGTCAACCTAGGTAATCATGTCCCCCAAGGCCTAGTATATTGTTATGAGGTTTAATTCAATTCAATTCAATTCAATTTTATTTATATAGCGCCAAATCACAACAACAGTCACCTCAAGGCGCTTTACATTGTAAGGTAGACCCTACAATAATACATACAGTGAAAAACCCAACAATCATATGACCCCCTATGAGCAAGCACTTTGGCGACAGTTGGAAGGAAAAACTCCCTTTTAACAGGAAGAAACCTCCGGCAGAACCAGGCTCAGGGAGGGGCGGCCATCTGCTTAAAGACAATGCATAAATTATTTTTGCGTAACATAAAGTTTTTACTCATTTGCTGTGACCTTGATCAAGCTCAAGCTGTTATTGGTATCTACCATCACACAAAGTTTGGAAACTGTAGACACTAGACTCCTAACAAACAGACAGACAGACAAACAAA
>VOQK01017405.1:10144-20382 GCA_015052645.1 Benitochromis conjunctus
ACAGTAAGGTGGGAAAAATACCGATATAAATATTCAATAACTTAACATAATAATATCAGTATTTATTAAAGAAATCCCTGTGTTGGCTCTTTCCACCTGCTTAACAACAGCACAACCTTTGGATTAATTATCTTATGAAAAATGTCAAATGTAAAAACGACAACTTTCACCATCTGTGGTTCTAAATAAGCAACCAAGTGAGGAAAGCACAAATGCCCTGACGTGAAAAGACACGAACAACCAACGCTGGGACTTTGTTCTTTTCTCTGTGTGGAATTTTTTTGTTATTTTTGTTGATGTGGGCGTTTTTGCTTTGGTTTCACTTCCAGGATTATCTTAAATGTGAAAAAATAAATTCATTCTAAGCACTTGAACTTGTGACATCCTGTGTTGTGGATTAAATAGAGGGGGGAATGCTCAGGCACGTAATATTTCCTCATGTCCATGCAAATGGCATTTTCAAAGAAAACGAATTAAAATGTACACAAAGAACCAGCTTGTGTCACAGGCTAACCCTCACACCAGTTTTGATTTCATAGGTCATGTATATGAATTTTCTTTAATATTCTTGGCTCTGATCTCTTAAGCCACAATGGGAACAATAATTGGAAGTTGAAAATAATGTGCAGCTGCCCTTTGACTCTTACTTGGTATGTGCTACATGTTATGTGTCTCTAACTGTTCTGTCTCCTGCAGCATCTCATCCGAGGAGCCTCTCGACACGCAGAGCAGCGATGCCCACTTGACCTTCCTGCCCCCAGTCCCCAGCTCGCATCCAGACAGGGATGTAGAGAATTTAGTCCTAAAGCATCACAAAGTGCAAAAACAACCCCTGGATAATGGGACATCCAAGTCCAGATCTGATGATGCCAATAATAAAACCAGGCTCGATACCAAACCACCTACAGTGAAGTCTGCTCGGCCAGCCAAACCTACGGACCCTCCCTTCATAGGCGACTCTTACATGAGCGAAGACGTCCCTCCACAGACAGTGAGTTGTCCTTAACGGTGCTCAGTCTGCTGGCTTTCATTTCATCTGCTGCTCAAAATTAAACCCCCTGAGAGCAAAACGGTTATCTGATTTCAGCAGCTGTCAAAGAAACATTTGCTGTTTTTAATCCAGGAATCTGAAATTGAATCTGTTTATATGTCACAGGCTGTTTTCTCAGTTATGATTGGGTGCAATTGCTGCCGGTTAAGGTTGTGTTTTTAATTAAACGTGTTCAGTCTCAAGCTGAAACGAGACGTTTTAAAGGGGACTGACCCAAAGAGGTTCATCAAAGCTCTGAAGGTCATTTTGTTTTTAGACTTGAAGTGTCTTTCAAACCTTTCCCTGCAGTTTAAGACTTTCCAGGTGTGCGCTGCCCTTTCTCGGTAGATTGTGGGCCGTTTCTTGGCCATAGTTCCATTGTGACTTGTTGCTGTCGTCACCTAGTTGACCACAAGTTGTTGGCGTGAGAACGCAGCTTTTTTATCCTCACTTCGTACTTTGGCACACACGAGTGGCAAATGCATTTGTGGCAAATTTACACCCACTGTGGCTGTGAACTGTTATAACAGATCATCTGTGTCGATGTCTCGATTTGTAAAACTTTCTCTACTTGTCTTCTTGCACTTTACTGTGCTGTTCTGCATATCATACGGATGTTATTTTTGCGTGTGTCCTGGAGGTAGCCCTGAACTGGACAACATGCAGAACAGCACAATCAAAGACCTCAGAATGACCGCGTCAGATGACAGGAAGTGAAACCAGATGCACTCATACAGAAAAATATTTTCTCATGTTCAGCTGACATGGACCGTATGCATGCGATTGTAATTAGAGCACAAATAGACGCCCGTACTGTCCCAAATGAGTGTCATGTTGTGTTCAGTGAATGGTAAATGTGCTGGTACTTTCTACTGAGCTTGGGCACTCGAAGCACTTTCACCCTTTTATACAACACTTTTATCTCTACGTCACACTCCGATGGCTGTACGGGGAGAGTTCAAGATCCGGTATCTTGCTCGAGGATATTTTGTCATGTAGACTGTACGAGCTGGGGATCGATCCAGAAACATGCGAACTAATAAAAACACAAAGGGATTAATAAAGTATTCTGATTCTGAATGTAAGAGTGTGGCTCATTCATGTTTTAAATAAACAACAATTAAGCTCTTTGTCAACGGACAAGATATCAGGCCTTCATATTCACAAATCCACACAAATAATAAAGGTAAACATCATCTTTACAGTGACTGACTGACTGTGGTGGGAAAAAAGCCAGCGGGTAGTAAAAGTTGTAATTTGAACCCTATAAACAAGTGATGCCTGTCACATGACATGGTTTATCATCCCTGCAGCACCGAGTAAAGGTCCTGTCACACATCTGCTTTTAGTCGGGGCTGAGATGTTGTCATAGGGCGGCTGCCATGGTTACCGGGTGGATCTGTTTTTCATGGGGGGGTTTCCCGCAAATGTTTAGTAAAAATACAGGTCATGTTTTTTTTTAAAAATATATTTTTTTATGGAGCCTGACTTCCATATTTCTTCACCGTGAGCACAAACTTGAGACGTGAGACGGGGAAACAAACACTGAAACCATGTTGCCACAGAGAAAAAAATCAAACAAAGTGGAACCATTTATACCTGAAGCAAGAATACAAAACAAAGTTGTTGTTGTTGTCAATACCAAACATCAAGATTCAGGGAATGAATAACATGACTAACATAAACGGACTGCAGAGACAGCCAGGGAGAGGAGACGTGATCGAGGTAATGTAGTTGATGGATTTAATTATCTTTATGCCACTGCATCCATATTGGAGGTAAAGGTTACATATTATTGGCACTGCTTTCACTAAAAAATGTCACAGCAATAAGGAGTCCTGCATGGCAGTGCATCAGTCACAGGTAGGTGTGACACACATCTACCTGTTGTTTCTGTTACAGTTTACTGCCATGTTCCAGAGAGCATAACGATCATAACTGACAGATACTTTTGTAGTGACACAGACGAAACCTATTCAGTGAGGTTTCCTTATCAATGGTGGATTTTTGGTGTTGAAAGTTTTATTTTTTTCTTTCTTTTTTATCTGTTGAAATGAATGCTTTCGATCTGGCCTCAGGACAGGATTTACATCCATCCATCCATCCATCCACTTCCGCTTATCCTTTTAAGGGTTGCGGGGGGCGCTGGAGCCTATCCCAGCTGTCTTAGGGCGAGAGGCGGGGTACACCCTGGACAGGTCGCCAGTCTGTCGCAGGGCTAACACAGACATAGGATTTACTTCCTTAAGGCAAATATTCAGATAATGGCTTAGTTGACAGACGAGTCGGGTTATTTCATTTTTCCTCTGAGGCTACTGTTACTGTGATAAAGATAAAAACTGAGGCCATAAACGCCCCTATGCTGTTGTTTTGGTCTCTAAAATAGCGTCTGTTGCTTGAGGGTTACCCACCATCCAAGCTGATGTATTTAGTGAGTCAAGTTATTAAGATGCCTAAATCGATAAGAAAGCAGGCGCCTGTTGCTCAGGCCGAACACCTTTTATCAGCCACGACTGAAGCGCAGATGATGACTGGCGATCCGGTTTTATTGAACAAGTTGCTGAACAAAGAATTGCTTCTGCTTGTGCGCGCTGAAGCATTTAAAGTATGCGAATAAAGAGCTATGTGACTGTGCATGAATGGGTGCAGCTTGCAGTGTGAGGCACTTTTGATGCTCTTAGCTTACCTGACTATCATCCACTCACTTTCAGTGGTTAGATTTTCTTTGAGTACCCTTCTCTGATAACACCTGCATGTGTTTTCTTATGTTATTTCCACTCTTGTATTTCACTCAAGCAAAATATTTCTCTTCCAATAACATCTTCTTCTACTTCCTTGTCTGCTTGTGTGTACATACTTGTACGTTTTGGGTTTTCTGTTTGTATTTTTCATCAGCAATGTCTGCCTCTGTGTGTTATATAATGCCTCATGGTGGATGAAACCTCCAGCAACTGTCCTGTCGTTAGCGCTGTTCTCTCTCAGCTCTGTAATTACCAGATAATTACGCCCAGTGAGACTCTTATTAGGAGGTCAATATTGAGGTTGCACTTTCTGCCAAGTGAAAGTAATGATGCTGGCTTTGTAATGATCATGAGGGACGTGCTGTAACTGCACTTAGGTCTGGAGATAGGAGTGTCTGCATGAGGTCTGATAACAGTTATGTTGTTATCTGCTCCACACAGGACTGTCCAGACAGCATCCGAAGTCGGGTGGGGGAAACTGAGTTTGGAGAGCGATTTCTGGAAAGCATTCCAGTTTTGCAGTGGGCCAAACACGCGACACCCGAACATCACCGGCGTCTGAGCCGTTATCCAGGAGCACATGGCTGGGGAGGGATCGATTACAACAGTGAGGCTTTGATTTTATCTGAAATCTTCTTTCATTTCATTGGTTGCTCCTTTTAAACTTCATTCCATCATGAACTTCACATTCATGATGGAATGCAGCCATCACGAAAGTGCAACTTTCCTCTACCCAACCAGATTAATCTTTTTTTCATCCTCACCTCTGTCTCCAGATTTTTATTCTTAGACTTTATTAAAGCAGCTTTGCATGATTCCATGATTCAAAATAATCCTTTTTTATCTCATGCTGGGCCTTGCTGCACCCACACACCACCCACCCAGCTCCAACAGCAGTGGCTTCCATATAAATACATGCACACTATGACAGTTTAGATCAAACCTGAGCTTTTGTCTCATACTCACACTGACATCATCATTTGTAACTTTGTAACATCCATATCTCTAACAGTACATGAGGGGAAAACAAGGAAAATATAATCGGTCAAAATTCAACTAATCAAAGTTTCTTGAATTTTAATTTTTTTTTTTTTAAATGTAAAACTGGACTCACCCCAGTTAATATGAGGTGCTCTTATACATACGCGTGAAGTGCATATGTGTCCTGTGTTTGTTTGTTTGTTTGTTTGCTTTTATTTAAACATCCATTGACATTATTGCCTTGAAAATAAAAGCATTTAAATTTTATTTTGAAAAACTAGTGTCTTATAGTTAGTAATATATAAAACAGACAAAAAACCCCCCACAAAACTGAAAATGTAAGTACAGTAATACGCTCTAAATGTACAGTGCATCAGTCCCCATTGGGGGGGTTATCATTGACCATTGGAACACATTAAACAATTGTTCAGTCACCCTGAATAATCCACAATAACTCTCTGGCAGGAGCATATCCTCCTCTAACTATCCTGTAAGAGCCAGACGTGGGACTACAAGTACTTCTGGATAATTTCATTGAGGAAATGCTGGTCTCATCACATCGAAGACTTTTATCATAGAGATAAAAGCAGCTTCCTGTCTGTGTGCCCTCATGGAGCCTCTGGGATGTTTTTCTCTTCTTTCAGGACAATCAAATGACTGAATCTGTGTGTGGGTGCAAATATTAAACAAATCCTACCAGATTAAATCAGTTCAATCAGTTCTTCTGTGCCAACAGCGCTGGTGGAAACACTCTCTGTCCTCAACTCTCCGGCTAACTGTCAGATGTTGGACAACTGGAAGGCTCCTGGCAATAAGTCGGAGTGCAGTCGCTGTGCTGTTGTGGGGAATGGAGGGATACTGAAGAACTCACACAAAGGAAAGGAGATCGACAGCCATCACTATGTCTTCAGGTAGGTTCTGACTCTGGCCAGAAGCTTCCTTAGTGGAGTTAAATTTCTCATTGATAGTGAAAATATAAGAAAAATAATGCTATTTTCATTTTTTTTCTGCCTGTCCTGTTTGGTACTTTAACGATCAGAATTATTGTCTGAAGGCAGAGAAAGATGCCCAGCGGATTTATTTTACCAAGTGGATCATCACGGCTTTGGGGTATTGGTCCATTTGATTGACCTTTGTTTTATTTTACGTTATTACAGACAGGACAGAGATGACTGGGGGATAGGAAAAGGAGGGAGGGAGGGGGAAGAAACACAGAGGGGAGGAGGGACAGTGAGAGAAGACAAAAAAAGACAAATAATCCACTGGATCACCTGTTGAAACAAACAAAAAAAAAGCAAGAGAAAACAAGCAAAAGCAACGCAGAGCAACACAATATGGGGACGAAAACAATAACCTAGATAAGTGTGAGTAACAGTAAATACTAAATATTGAATGTTATTGTGCAGCACGCAACACTGACAGCGCACAATGTGCTTTGAGGCAGCAGCCAAGGAAGATATAGTTTGTGTCTGTGTACACCTGTGTGTGCATACCTGTGTGTGTGTGTGAGCGTGCTTGTATTCAAAAGGCTTCTCCATGTAATGATCTGCTAGAGGGTGTGGGGAGCCATAGCCCCGCCCCCTAGGGCATAAAGCGGGCATGGAGGAGATCCAGGCCCCAGACATCCAGAGGCCCCCAGAGCTGTTTTCATTTATTATGCGTCTCTGTATTGCTCTGATCTTCAGGACCAACGGGGCAATCATTAAGGGCTTTGAGGAGGACGTGGGGTCTCGGACCACCCACTACACGTTCTCCACAAACACGCTGATGAATTCTATGTGGAGCTACGCAGGTGTCGGGTACAGAGGACCCCCTGTGTCTAAGGTGAGGACAGAAACTAAACATTAAGCGATAACATTAAAACAGTCTTGTCATGCTCGGCTGCTCCCGCCTCTCAAACAGGAAACGCGGTACATTTTCCTGCCGGATCACGACCGAGATTACCTGCTGATGAAAGCGGCGGCGACGCACACCCTGGTGGACAGGGGGCATGAGAGGGGCAAAAAGTAAGCAACACTTCACAGACTGCAGCTTCAGGCCTGTTTTCTTCTGCGTTACCCATTTTTAATTAGATTTTTATCAGCATCGAGGCCCAGGGAGTGGAAGTGTCCTGTGGGTTAGTCCACTAGCAGTAGTTCTCCAGACTTTATGAATGTTTTTATGAAGGTTTTCTTTGAACACTGGCTGATTTTTCACTCATTTTCAGTCCAGTTGTTGTACCTGATCTTGTTCAGAGGAAGAGTAAAGGATCATCTCGCCAGAGAGCAGAACAAAACACAGACACATCCAAAGAAGAGCTTTGAATGTCCTCCAAGAAGCCTGGAGAACTATTTCTAAAGACTACTTAAAGAAGGAAAGCTGAATCACACAGCTCAGACTGTGTTGAAGAATCAGGGTGGTCATAACAAATATTGACTTTCAAGCTCATTTAAATTGTACAAACTTGTTTTTTGCCTGTAGGTCTGCAACTCAAGACTTGCACAGTCAGCCATATTTATGCAGAGATCCAGCAACGAGTCTTACTTTTTGGAAATATGATTGCTGAGATGAAGCAGATGATATTTCCTGCAGACAGTCTGGGCAAGAGCAGATAAAACCTGACTAGTCTGTATTTGTTTATAACATCACAAGATCAGATATGTGAGAAGTGTCACTGCTTATCAGTGATCAGTTCTTTGAATGTTAATACTTTTGCTGTAGTTGTGGTGTTTTTATAGTAATGCCGTATTTTCTTCACAGTCCAGTGAAGTACTTTGGTGAGGACGTGTCAGCAGAGAAGTTGAAGATGTACCATCCCGATTTCATCCGTTATCTCAGAAACAGGTGAGCAAATTCTCACTGGTGAACGCAGAGCTCATGTTTCGAACGCTGTAAGTGGGATTAAAGGAGAAGCAGCGGCTGAAACCAGAGAGAGCTGCTGAGGGAAGCTCCCCACGCAGCGACACCGCTCCACAGAGGTCACCGTGTGTCTGTGTGTCCGTGGGGGTGTTTACTATACTTGTGGGGACCAACAGCCCGGTCCCCACGAGTTTGAAGGCATTTTTGAGACTCAAAATGTGGTTTTAGGGTCAGGGTTAGCCATTCATTTTTGATGGTTAGGGTAAGCGGCTAGGAAAAGCATTATGTCAATGAGATGTCCCCACGAGGAAATAAATACACACGTGTGTGCGTGTGTGTGTGTGTGTGTGTGTGTGTGTGAGAAGCGTCAAGCTTCAGTTCCTGAAAGGCTCACAGCGCAGGCTTATTCATGTTTTGCACTCTTCTCGTTTCAGATTCCTCAGATCTAGTGCTCTGAAAAGCAAATTCAAAGACATCTACCGTCCATCAACCGGTGCCACGATGCTGCTGGCAGCGCTGCACACCTGCGATCAGGTACATTTCCATCAGTCTGCTGTTTACTTACCATGAGACAAGGCCGTACTTGCCCGATAGCGTGAGAATGTTTTGACTTTGAGCAGCTGAGCTGCAGAAGCATGTGCTGCATTTCTGTTAAATTGCTGTGTGTCAAAAAGCCTCCACAGAGGTGTATTTTTGATCTTTACTGTGGTGGCAGCATGCTTTCTACATCGTGCCCAGATTCCATGTTCGGTTACTTGCATGTTAAACCCATTTTACAGCCTGAGAGACTGAAAATGAGCCCAGACGGTCAAACTGAACCACAAAGCACATGAGCGCCAAAGCTGGTATTCTGCAGTTTACGTGTCGCCAGATTCCTAATTTATCTGTCTTTTGATTGAAGGTAAGTGCGTACGGCTTCATGACCCCAGACTACAAGAAATACTCTGACCACTACTACGACAAAAACTATCACCCTGTGGGCTTCTACGCCAACCACGACCTGCGTATGGAGATGAATCTGTGGCAGCGGCTGCACAAGGCCGGCCTCATACGGCTCTACATGCGCAACTAAATGAGGATGACGAGAAATTTCATCCCTCCATGTGCACGCGGATCACCAGTGTAGTCACGGGGAGACGGGATGTGCAGAAATGTGGGACTGTGCCCGTCTCAAAATGACACTTCACGACTTTCTGAAATAAATGCAAAACCAGCAGATGATTTCTTTTTATGAAGGAAATGATGATAAATTTTATTTCTAAAGGACAGCTGCTGTTATTGTTCAGCAGGGTGATCAGATTTATGGATTATTATTTGTTTTGGCTCTTTTTAAGGAACCTTTCTGTCCTGGGAAGCATTATTTTGGTGACTGGTAGAAGGGAAATGGATCGTATTATCTTAATTTAAAAAAAAAGAAACCATTTTTGGATTAAAGGGCCCGCTGGTCTGGACCACATGACCCTGTGACAGTGAATCCTAACTGTGTAAGCTGTGAGTCACAATCTTTAATGTACTGTCAGACTGTTAAGATGCTTTTAACAACGTTAAAGGGGAGCTCTTCTTCTCCTCCTCCTCCTCCTCATTTTCAATCATACATGGGCGGTTCCAGTGTTTCACTTACCTGCTGGTTCAAACCACCTGTTTGAGGGGCAACCAATAAGAAGAAAGGTGGCCCAAAGGAAGCTAACGTGGTTCATTTCGGACAGAGAATAAACTGATGGGCTGCACCAGTGTAAGATTTAAAAAGAAAAGTTTATTTTGAACTGTACTACTGTGGTAGATTTCAGAATGAGTTGGAAAGCTTTAGTTAGAGTTAAAACACTCCAGATATGTTATTTGAAAAAAAGCCTTGTTTCCTTTCTTTGAATAGATGCATTCTTGTCTAGTTAAAGAGGGAACTGATTTGCTGTTGTAAAAGTTTATGATTTTTCTAAAATGATTTTATTATCTCTGCAGACGATCTCTGGCCTGTGATTTATGGTAATATTTGGTAATATATTCTGTGAACCTTTCTGCTGCTGCTACAAACTGAAGTGGGAACTGGAAATTGTCCCTTCTACCTTGTTATGTATTTATTTTTAAACCAGCAAACCACCAAAAACATGTTTACGCTGAGAACTTTAGATCGTGTCATACAATCAGTCTCTCGCAAAGCTCAAGTTATTATTGTTTGACACAGAGAGACCGCTATCGAGTTGGCAACATGCTTAAAATATCCTGTCCCCGCCCTGAGTGAGCGGTCAGAGCACTGCTGGCAGTGACCACGGCCCATTTTTATGTAGTTTTTTTCCCTGTGTGTCTGTGTGAGTTTACTGTGGGATGAAAAGGGAAGACACTTCACTGACTGTGACTTTAAAGCTCACTGCAACAGATTATTGAAACAAATTAAGTATTTAGTTTAAGGGACTTAATTTATTCTCGTTTGTTTTAAACGTATTTTGATTTCTTTTCTTTCTTTCTTTTTTTTAAACGCTTTTAACACTTAACCACACTTTGTTGCCTCTACTGGACTTTCAGTGCCTTCAATGTGAAACAGCAGTTTGGGTTAATTACTGTAAGAACTGAACTTTATTGCCAGACTTCTTCAGCTCTGACTCAACAGCTTGTTTATCCACCACACCTGAACTGACCATGGGGGGGGGGGGGCC
>VOQK01017414.1:2391-14559 GCA_015052645.1 Benitochromis conjunctus
TTCACCACCACTACCACTACCACCACAGCGTCGGTCACCACAGCTGCTCCCACCACCTCGACCAGGCCCCCTACGACTTCCCCCTATATCACCCGTCGGCCGTCAGGCACCACCCGCAGGCCCTTCAGCGGCAGACATAAATCGGTGCCGGTTACCTCGACTCTCACCACAACTGCCCTGCCTCCAGCCACTACCGTTGCTCACTTCACAACCAGGCCTTACCACAAGGCGCTGCAGAAGCCCTGCGACTCCCACCCCTGCCTCCACGGAGGCACGTGCGAGGAAAACGGCAGCGACTTCAACTGCAAGTGCCCTGCGGGCCGCGGAGGGACTGTGTGCGAGAAGGGTGGGTCAGCTTGGAGAGTTTTCATCGTCTTTAGGAACTGTATCTTTTGCCATATTTCTGATTACTCTTAAATCAAAAGTTTCAAAGTCTGGGCTTATTTCAGACTCATCTAAGAAAATGAGCTCAGACAGACTTTCCCTGTAATTTGCTACTTTGCAATTAGCAATTTCAAAGAACCCACCAAAGGCTAACGGTTACAGAGATTTTGCAGCAGCTAAGTGGGTTTTAGACACTCCACTTTCCATTGTGTCAATCATGCTTTTTAGCTGTTTTATAATCACTACTAACCACATCTTCAAGTGCTTTTATGTATTTATAAAGTAGCAGAAACACACCATTATAACAGGAAAAAAATCCCTCAAATATTAGAGAAGCGCTTGATCAAATAAAACACTTATTTTAGAGCGAAAAAAGAAATGCATTCCCCACGTCGTGCTTTGGTTTGGCGTGGTTGTAGCGCGCGCAAGGTGACACCTTAATTGGCAGTGGGAGTAACGACTTTCGGTTAGCTTTGAAATATGTAAATGAAATGTTATGTGGCCACAGATGTGGATTTATTGGATCGTATAAAGCTCAACAGTTTATCAGCGAGCAATCACAGCACTGTACAGAGTGTCAGGTTTATGGTCGGTGTTGAAGAAAAAAGAAAAACCTTGGAAATAAAGAGCTGAGGTGTGATTGAGTCTCTCCTCGGCTGCTGCGCTTCAAGCTCATCTCAAGAGATTCAGACAGGCCCAACATCTAAGAAATGAGCGACCACTGAGCCGTGCACCAAAGGCGACACGAAATCCAGCCGAGGCCGCAGAGAAAACCATAAACCCGGGAGAACTTTTTAGAGAAGCGCGGCTCCTTCCTTTCTTCCCACTTACTCTACTCTGGGATTTTTCTGGAATGGGGAGCGACCTCACGCAGCTGCGTCTTAAGATAATTGACACTAATTGCTTTGATGGGGATTAGCTGGTGAGAATCAGTGTGGATCTTTGCATTAGAGTGCTTAAATGAAATCATGCACACATACACACAAAACTGCACAACCAGCCTCCCAGAGATCAATCAAGTCATTAGAAAAGCGAGAGCTCATCAGATGTCGTTCTCCTCAGAGAGACGGACAGGAAGACAGATGGACGGTGGGGGGAAAAAAAAAAAGGAGCCCAGGAGAGAAAATGCATGATAATAATCAGAATTGTCAAGTAGATTTAAAAAAACAAACAAACAAACGTTTCCTGTGTGTGTTTGTGTGTGCACGCGTGTGAGACTGTGCACGATGGCTCCTCTTTCTGCACCTTCTGCTTTTGATGAAGCTATCAAGCCTTTGGTGAAAACATCAATCCTGTAAAATAAACAGAATTCTTCTCATTTTCTGTCACGCGCCACTCACACATATTTGTGTGCATGAAACTTCTCTCGCACTGCGAATAAGCAAATCGCACAATGATGACGAGAATGCCTTGTTGTCGTCTTTCCTCCACAGTGATCAAGTACTACATCCCGTCATTTGGAGGCCAGTCCTACTTGGCCTTCCAAACCATGAGCGCGTACCACACCGTCCGCATCGCCATGGAGTTCAGAGCCTCCGAGATGGACGGCATCCTGCTCTACAACGGCCAGGATCGCAAGAAGGACTTCATCTCTCTTGCTCTGGTCAACGGCAGGGTGGAGCTCAGGTGAACGTCAGCCGATTTAACAGCGACCTTGTCGGCTAGTGATTTATGTTTGTTTGTTTTTGTTTTTTTGATTGAATTCAAAAGGCTTTGAACTTTTTCGTCCATCGTGGCAAAAATAAGATGAAATTTTAACGATCAACACTATGAAACCGGGTCATTGCAGCAGCAGCTGACAACAGATGCAGATAAGAATAAAACAAAGAGACGGCACTAAAGATAATGAGGCAAATAATTACAGTGAGTAAACATGTCGGAAAAAACGAGTGCGCCGGGAAAAGAAAAAGCTACAGTTCGCATGATTACAGGTGGAAGGAATATATACTCAGGAATATTTACTGGATGTCCCACGTGCACATTTTGTATATTATCTTTAATCACACAGATAAAGGAGAAATCAAAGCTGTATTTACAAAATGTGGTGTTTGTATTCACAGATGGATCGAATGAGAAAGAAATGTGTCCTGAAAATTCAACTTAGATGCTTTAAATGACTCTTTTCCGTCAGAACTGTGCATGTAGCAGGCAGGTTTGAAGTGGTAAAAGTGTGCTTTTGTACATATTGCCAACACTGGATTGATGACAATCACCTTTTTTGGGGGGTATCACTGTAGGACCAAAGCAAAATTAATAAAATGAAAAGAATAGATCAAATGTAGTCAAACATATAATGATGTTTTCTTCACCATGCCTTCCTGGTAACCATCTAGAGCTTTTATTCCACCCGTGCCCCTTAGAAACTGAGGGCACAGCTGGAATATATTTGTAGAGTTAAAGTCAGGCCGGGTCACCATTAGGAAATTGATTCTGATGTAAAACCGGTGTTTTGCCCCTTTAACGTGCACACTAGAGCTCGATGTGGGCAAAATATCCAGTATTAGATTTTAGAGCGAAGCTGACAGTAACTGCAGGTCTTATCTCATCTCTTGAGAGACGACACTTTTCCTGCCAGAAACCTGCAAAAACACTAATCTCTTCTCTGTGGCGGAGATGTATGAATAAAAAATCATTTGGGGAAGGGAACGTCTTCTGAAGAGACAAGAATGAGCTAATTAGAGATGCTGCACTGCATCTGTTTCGGACCTTTTATTTCTAATGTTTTCAGCTTCCCTTGTCGTTCTGGTTCTCACGTTTCACCCTGACCCCTGCAAGGTCTTTCAGTTTCTCCAAACCTGGCTAGGTTAGATTGCTCTATTCAGGGTAAAATCAATAGCAAACTAAAGGAGATCATTAGTCACTTGTGCTTTCAAATAGAGCTCTGCCTCAATTCTAGAAATACAGCTGTGAGATTACCACCCACAGCTCTGCAAATCCAAGACGTGGGGAGAAGAACTAATTATTTGTGGCAGATAATTGCTCTCAGGTTGCGATAATGCTACCATATGTGTGGGTGCACATACACGGCGGCTCTTTTCTGTGATGATACGGCCTTTTTTTCTCAACAAAACCTCATTAGAAAAAAGGTTGAATTAAAAATGAGGATGTGAGAGACATTTTTTTTAAGTAACTGCTTCATTCCAGTCACATGCGCTGTCTGAGATTCCAAATAAGCGCCCTTGTATCTGCTTTCTTTCCTCTATCTCTGTCTTGTTGAGCAATATGAGCAGATTTCCTGTAGTCATTAGAAGCTGTTTAATAAAGAACAAGGATATTCTGAAAAATACAATTCCTGGCTGGTGAAAGTATCAAAGTCCGCAGAAATAGAGGGATTTCTTTGGTAAAGTTTAGTGTCTAACTTATTCTGTGTCGTTCCTTTTCAGGTTCAACACAGGTTCGGGCACAGGCACGGCCCTCAGCAAAGTTCAAATCAGTCAAGGCCGCTGGCATCAGCTGGTGGTGACTCGCAACCGCCGAAACGCCATGCTCAGCGTGGACAGCGAACCACACATCGAGGGTGAGAGCCCACGGGGCACAGATGGCCTCAACCTCGACACCGACCTGTTCATTGGAGGAGTGCCTGAGGACATCAAGCAGGAGTAAGACCTCGGGTTTACAGTTACAGTTACACCGTTGTGTTAATACTGATCTGCAAGGAGTGCAGTCACAAAGTCCATCATCTGTGGCTTATTTTAATATTTCATTCTGCAGCTTTTATGTATTCAGTATCCAGCTAATTCCAAACAGCACCAATCAAGTTTTCTGTTTATGCTAATTTTGCTGATTTTCCATTTTTTATTCAGTGTAGAGTTAACTACTGTTAATCCCACTTCAGTGGCCCGTAAGAGACCTTTGAGGGAAAAATTAGCCACGTGCAGCTTTTTGATAAATCGACTGCCTTTATTTGTATTCACTTGGTACCCTCCGTTAAGTCATATGAGGATATTTGCCTAGAGTGGTTTCATAGAGCACGGCCCCATCTTCCATTTGTTTTTTCCCCATCTGCTACGTGTTCATCCATTGGTCTTATTAGAAGTGCACTACAGAGTAGGAGGAGAACAATATGGGAATATTAAAAATAAAGTGCTTTTATGGAAAAAACAAACAAATAAATTCTTCATGTTATAAAATTAGTAGATACGTTTAACCCTCTGGGGTCTAGGGCAATATGCACTGTCAACACAAATCAAAACGGAATCGCATTGCGGCCCCACCCCCATGCCACGCCCGATGTCGGTGTGACGCGCCGGCGCGTCCATAGACCACAGAAGGTTAAGTCATAAATCTGCTGTAAAGTTCGGGAATCTGTGGAGGAATTGCTCGCTTTTTGTACAGCTTCAATCAGAAGTTCAAGGAACTGCAGTTTTTGGCACTTTGGAGTTTGTTTTGTTTGCCTCATTTTTCAGCCCCAGAGCTTGCTGCTAGCTGAGGACACGGACAATAGGCATCAAATCACAGTGTATCAGAGTCATTAGTTGCTAGCCTGTGGACTCACAATCAACATATCTGTCCTCTACTCCACGCTAGTAATACTGTTTTAGTTAACATTGTGTTGATGGCAGGTGTTTTGTTTATATAATATATATACAATTAATGTACAACCCTAATTCCAAAAAAGTTGGGACACTGTGTAAAATATAAAGAAAAACAATGTAATGACTTCCAAATCTAAACACAGGAAACATTTGACTGAGTAATGAAAAATCTTGTTCATTTGTCTTAGAACAATTTAATCGCAGCAACGTGGCTCAATAAAGTTGGGTCAGGGGCAGCTGGAAAAGTAAGTGGTACTAAAAAGAAACAGCTGGAGGAACAATTTTGCAACTAATTAGGTTAATCGTGTTACAGGTCGGTAACGTGATGGGGTTTTAAAAGAGAGTCTTAGAGGGGCGCAGTTTATTGAAATGACTGGAACACCTACACAAATCACTATCTCTGAGCTTTAACTGCACAAGTGCTGGTTAAAGCTCTGTCATGCAGAGAAGAAGCCATATATGAACATGATCAAGAATCGCTGTTGTCTTCTCTGGGTCAAAGCTTTAAAATGGACTGAGGCAAAATGGAAAACTGTTCTGTGATCAGCGAGTGATCTGCCGAGCAGCTATATCAGACAAAAATGGGACAACATTACTAAAAGTCCAGAAACTGGTCTCTTCAGTTCCCGGACATTTACGGTCTCCTGCTGAAAAAGAGGCGATGCTACACGATGGTTCACGTGGCCCTGTCGCAGCTTTTCTGAGACACGTTGCTGTCGTCACAGTCAAAATGACCATGTTTTTAATAAAAATGGTACATTTTGACTTCATATGTTTTCCTGTGAATATAATATGAGAAAGTGATATAAATAAAATGAGAAAATGAGATTTGAGATTTAAAAAAAAATAGTTTTGTGAAATTTGCACATTTTATTTACACGCTTATTGTACACAGTGTCCCAACTTCTTTTGGAATTGGGGTTATAATAACGGATTATTTTGGCCACAGTAATTATGTGATATGATATTGTGACGTCCCTGGTACAAAGTCGGTGTCAGTATTGTAGTAATTAACCAGTTAATTCGATTTTGATCAGAAATGATCAGATGTTCAAGAATAAAAGGTCAACAACTGAGGTGACTTTGAAAAATTCTTCTTCTAGCTCTCCCTTTATGGAAATATAATAAGTGTATTGCTGCATTAATAATACTTCATAGACTATGTCATGTCTTCACCGCAGGTTCAGTCTAATTCAGTTAGATTTAGTAGTGTAACTTTTTTTTTTCCCTCTCTGCCTTCAGTGTAAAGGAGAGGACGGGGTTGGCAGGCGGTCTGGTGGGCTGCATCCGCATGTTAGACGTCAACAACCGGAATCTCAACCTTCAGGAGAACGGGGGCGAAAGTCTGTACGGCAGTGGGGTGGGTGAATGCGGCAACAACCCCTGCCAGCCAAATCCCTGCAAGAATGGCGGCGCTTGCCAGGTCAAAGAGGCCGAGATGTTCCACTGCAAGTGCAGCAAGGGATTCTGGGGTAAGATGCTGAGACGAATTCAGCAGATTTTCCTAATGGTTATGGACAGTTCTGAAAAGTTGGTTCCAGCATAAGCGCGGGGAAATAAGTAGAAAATACGCCTTATTCATATGTTATTTTAAACTTTCCTAACACCTTGTAGTTAAAATTCTGCTAATACATCTCAGTGTTGCCTTCTCCACAGGGATTCACTGTGGTCATGCCTGACTCACAAATCCTAAGTAAGCTTGACAGGCTAATTTGACAGTGTAACTCATGCCCCCAGCAACAGCGCTGCAAGTCATTTTGTAAACACCGACACTATCAAATCTGTGTGTCCAACACAGAAATGGGAGTTTAAATGTTGACGCAGTGCAAGGAACATGAAAAACTTTGCACAAATTCTCTGTGATTGGCTTTTGGCCTATCTCTCCTTCCTCTGTTCCTCTTCTTTTTCTCCCTCCAGCAGATGGCAACTAACAAGCAGCTGAGAGAAAGAATATAGTTAAGAGCAGACACCAGCAGGGCCTAGCCAAGCGTGCCCCTCGCTGGTTATACTGCAGCTTACCGCAGAAAGTTTCACACAGGAAGCAATTTAATTGTCAGATCTAACTTTTATGCTCGAATAGTAAAGGATTTTACCCACAAATGGGGGCAGGTTAATGGTTATTGAAACAACCTGTCAGCCGAGGTTTAAGAGCCGTTTTCCTTGAATGTACAATGTGGCTCAATAAAGCGTCATGGTGTATTACTATTGCCTTTATGTTTTTGTTGGTGCTGAGAAGCTTTAGAAGACATGTAAATCTGAAGAAGCAGTGCTGTGATAGAAGTTATGCTAGCAACCCAGTGTAAAATGAACAGTGATAATGAGAATTGGACCCGATGCCCGCGCCCAAAGATTGAAGTTGTCACGATGTCAATTTAAAAGTGGCCGAGATTGGCTATCTCAAAGGAACGGGACAGATCGGAGAAAGAGAGAAGACAGAACAAATGGGCGGGAAGAGTTGTAGTTCGAGGGAGGGCATGTCGGGACAGCTGGATGGATGCGAGAGGTGAGAGAGTAATAGAGTTAAAAAGATGGGAGAGGAAGAATAGATGTGAAAAAGAGCCGTGCTGGCGAGGAGCTAAGAGTGGAGGATAAAATACAGCTTCCAAACGCGGGAGTGAGGAAAACGGGGGAGCCCTGTGAGCTCAGCGGGGATGGGGTTCATTAAAGCACTCGCCTCACCACAGGCTCTGACTGCTAAAGTAATGACGGGTGAATTCAGATAGGCTGTGGCAGAGGGCAAAACCATCATCCACCAGACGCCTGCTAGCCTTTCCCACAGTCGGCGTTGGCCTAGAAACACGACCGCGTGGCAGGAAGGCTCTCCACTGTTTAATCTGGACGTGTAATATTTCTAAATCCTATTAGAAAATGACCTCTATTACAGAGGAAATCCTCAGACCCCCGCTTCTCTCTCCTTTTTCTGTCTTCCCCTCGTTTCAAGTGGAATACAAAAGAGACGGCGGTTGAATATGTTGGCACTTGTTGCAGGTTTCCTTGGTGGTTCTCTTCTGACATTTTTGTGTCCACATCCAGGTCTAACGTGTGCCGACGTCCACGACCCGTGCAACCCCACCAGGTGCCATCCGTCTTCCCAGTGCCAGGCACAGCCCGAGGGAGGCTACAAATGCGAGTGTCCCATGGGACGTGAAGGAAGACACTGCGAGAACGGTAATCTCTTCCGAACACCAGAGTTTTGGTCTGGAGTCTGCTGAGTAGCACCTTCCTCCATGCCTATTTTCCCTCTTCTGTGACATTTTCCATTCCTGCTGAATTGAAAAAGGAGATCAAATGCAGAGGGGGGGTGCAAAAGCCTTGAGGGTGGAAGGGAAAGGGAGGGTTGGTGGCATACAGAACTGAGGTAGATGATTGGCCCCGTCGGGCCATTCACCACGTCGACTCTGCTACGCTTGTTAGTGGGTAAGCTGCAGCCTCCCTCCCTGCCTTTCCGCCCACAGGTGTTGTGTTCAAACATGTTTGTTGGTACTTAGTTTCACATGGCAGAACCAGGCCGCTGCTGGGAAAAAGACCGGAGCACAGCTCAGCTGCTTTTGAAGTTCATCATTAGCACTTTGGGCGGTGTGGCATTCTGAAGTCTACTCATGTTTATCCCTCCCTTCCTTTGTAGATGTTGTCATGAATGCTTGCAGAAGTTGACTTCTGCAAGTGCAAATTAAAAAGAATATATTCTAATGCAAATCCTGAACAAAAGAGAAACACGCAACCTTGTAACACTGGGGGGAAAAAAAACAGATGGGAATAGCCTCCTTCTCCTTCGCCTCGAGTCCAAGTTAGCAGGTGATTAAAATAAATTGAGGTGAACCAAAATCAATGCCATGTGAGCGGGAGCGTCTCCCATTCCAAAAGGCTATTTTTTTTTCACACGAATCAATGAGATGACTAATCGCATCAGTCCTTCCTGCCCGGGGTGATTAATGGGAGCGTCAGTCAGCCAGAGTGTCAGCGCCAGAGAGGAGCTCAGAGATAAGGCGGCAGCCAGGCGGACGTCCCCTCTGAGGGCTGCGCTGAGACCAGTTAAAAAGACAGGTAGCTTAGAGCGCTCTCATCAGACGCCTGAAGGTGAATTGGTCGTAATATAAAGTGTTTGTATCTTAGCGTGTGTGCGCGCGCGCGCATTCAGCTGAGCTGTGGTTTCCATTTCAATTCCACCAGGGGTTTGTCAGTGTAGCTCGCTGCTATAATATTCACAGTCAAGGACTTTTCTCAAGGGTGTTCCCGTAGTACTGAATGGCCTACTTTACTCATTGCTTTCACCCCGTCATAGTGTAAATCCTTACAATTTAGTGATGGAAGCACGATCATTAGGATTGAGGCAGTACACACACACACACCAAAATAAAAAGGCTTCACATTTAGCATGTCAGTTACATTAAGCTAGGTCTGTGTGTGAGATTTTTTTTTTTTTGTTTATTAAAGCTGCTTGTTGCTGTTTCCTTTTTTTTTTTATACTGTGGGTTTATTAGAAGTACTAATTGGGTATCATTACTCCACCATCAACAAAATTACCACAGAGCTTGCTACTGACTTTAGCAATAGAAGCAACGGCTAAATGCTGCTTCTGCTTTAAAGACCAACTGTGGAAACTTTAACTTGATGAAATTTTCTTAGTCGTCAAACTCAGTCACCCACGCATCAAGCAGCTTTCCTGGTCATCCAGCTTCTTCTAATGCCTTGCCCTCTGCTCACCTATTGATCGCTGCGCTTTCAGTTCGAGCGCTAGGTGAAAAATAAGAAAAACCCTCCAGACTCGCTCTATAGGAAACTACATTCTGAGAAGCTCTTACAGAGTTCACTCCAGTGCAGGATTCCTTGTTGCGTGCACCGAACTCTTTTTCCGTCTTCTCCGCGGTGCGTGCCGTCATCATCATTAGCAGTCTTCTGCACAATAGCTAATTAGCTTTCTCTTCTATGTCTGCCTTCCCCATCTTGACTAATCCCAGCCAATTACGAGTAAAAGCTTTCTTGCCGGCTACATAGATAGGTATGTGTGTATGTGTGAGCATCTAGCGTGACACATTCTTCTCAGTGATTGTAGCTTTTGCAAGCAACACCATAAACACATACTCCCACAGTGACACTTGAATGATTTTTAATGTCAAGCTACTTGTTAGCGGGATGGCGCAGTGCCTGTCCTAATCACTCCAGACAGCCAGAAGACGGGACAGCCAGACGTAGACCCTGTCGCAAAGACATGAATTTGTAAAAAGGCCTGCCAAAATACAATAGCCACATTATTTCATAGGTCCCAGGCTGTGGTGTTAAACTCCGCATGTCTCCAAAGGTCCTTTGTTATACAGTGGCGGGCTGTGTAATCAGTCTGACATAAGGGTTTATTTATTTATTTATTTTTGGGGGGGTTTGAATTTCCGTCAGGAGAAAGTCTTAATCCCAAAAGCTATAAAAACACAAATCCATCTCTATCCTTAATGCTGACAGGCCCTTCAAAGATGTACCGACTATCCCTGAATCTCAATTTTGTCAGCAACAAAAACGACACCTGCGGTTGAATACTGTCTCTTTGGTTTTTTTCCCAGTGGTTGAGAGGCGAGGGGCTTACATGCCACTGTTCAACGGAGACTCTTACCTGGAGCTGAAGGGCCTACATCTGTACGGGCATGATCTGCGGTAAGTCCCGTGCCTCAGTATGAAACCCACACAGTCAAGTCTGGCATGTATTACCGAACACCGGATACCACGTAGGTTTCATAGGCTGAGTTTTTCTGTGCCTAAGGCAGAACACCCTTCTTTAAGCTTAGAGTGAACTGACAATGACGGAGACAAGTAATGTTGTCTAAGCCTGAGCATGTAGAACATGCAATGTCTTTATATACTGGAGAAAGAGTGCCGATGCACCTAGGAGATGTTTCTAGGACATCCTCTAACACTCACGCAACTGTTTCGCTTCTGTTACCGCTGCAGCCAAAAGGTTAGCATGACAGTGGTTTTCATGGCCAACGACTCCAATGGTTTGATCTTTTACAACGGCCAAAAATCGGATGGAAGGGGAGACTTCATCTCGCTGTCCTTGAGTGGTGGATTCCTGGAGTTTCGCTATGACCTGGGGAAGGGACCCGCCACCATAAGGTTACCATTACTTGAGAATCTAAGAGGGTTTAAGTGATCAAACAAGAAAAGAGAGAAATATAAAACTGTGACTGTGCGTGCATGTGTGTGTGATTCAGGAGTAAGGAACGGATCCAGCTGAATGTGTGGAACACCGTTAACCTGGAGCGCTCCAACCGCAAAGGAGAGATCATGGTGAACAAGAAGGGTGCTGTCCGGGGAGAGGCTCCAGTAAGGAAACCACGAGCCGCCAAGCTACTCTTAATGGTTTTCTTGCTTTTAGCATGCGGGGCTGATGGGCCAATGCTATCCTTGCCCTTATGTCTGCCTGTATTTATTTATATATACTCATCTGTGTGCCTATGTCTCATCTACGCCACATCTTCAGGCTTTATTGCTCGTGTTTACCCCTATAAGGAGTGTCCAAGTTACTGCTTCCGGCACCTTTAAAGGGGTAAAGGAAACTTTACCCCTTTGCTGATTTTCTTTTTTTGTTCACAGTCCCAGAGCATATAGTTTTCCAATTTTGTTCTAACCTAAAGTATGCAGCTATCTCTAGAAATCCAGCGAGGCAAGAGGAAGAGCTGTAGCTATGGAGGAGGCTGTCTTAATTTTGTAATTCTTCTCCAAGCTTCCTGATTTTCTGGAGATAAAAGTTAGCATTACCTACCAAACTCAAAAAGCAGCCTTTTCTGCTGGTATACAGTCAGTTTGATAAATCTAGCCTTTGAGGTGCTGCCTAGGGAGGTGGAGGTAGATGAAGGAGATAGCAGCAGCGAGAGAGTGCGTAATGAAAATTTTAAACCCGGCGACTAGACTAATAAAGCAGGTACATGGTTCCAAATGAAGGCGATCTAATAGTTTGATAAGTCTGCAAGTCATCCAATTATATTAAACAGTGTAATTTGTGACTATGAACATGCACTCTGTCAACTCCATCAACTTCCTCTAAGATGTAACTCTCCTTTTTTTTTTTTTTTTCCTCCTCTCTCTTGCTGCTCAGTCACCCCTCCTCTGCCTCCCCATCGTCCGTATGGTAATTGTGTTTTACTCCAGCAACGGAGGCAGAAAATCTTATTAAAGGAAGAGAGCAAGGAAAAGCGAAGACGAGTGGGGGGCTGGGAGGACGCAAGGGATGAGCTGAGACTAGTTATGGAGCTCATTGCAG
>VOQK01017419.1:6202-22668 GCA_015052645.1 Benitochromis conjunctus
TTTTTCCCCTTTGGGAACGCTTCGTATATTTAATCTAATCTCATTGGGTAAAGGCCATCTCTTAAGCATTTATTTTGAGAATTAGACAAATATTTTTTTTTAGGTTTTACACCATAATTTGTTATAGTATTATAGTAGTGATTTATTTGTTTTGTTTTTAAATGTACAGGTTAAGAAGACAGATTAAATTAGAGTGTGCTTCGTGTTTCACTATAAAGCCTGGGCTTAAGTTCTAATCTGGTTAATATGGTAGACTTGAGGCAGTTAAGAAGCTTTTAGAGGTAGTCATCTGACATTGACAGTAGACGACTGGGAACACCTTAATAGTCTCTAATAGGATTTTTCTGAAGTAAAACATTCTTCTACCTTTAAAAAAAAAATAAAAAAAAATGTGCAGCTGAATGTCCCATATTCTGACCAGAATGTCAGTCAGTGGAGTATATATCGTTGTGTTGGGATGTGATCTACAGCATGTTTTTGCACCTCCCTCCTTCCCAAAGACCATTAATGCGATGGATTCAAAGATGAAGAACCTGGAGCAGCGTATCGCTGAGTTGTCAGAGGCTAACAAGCTGGCCGCTAACAGCAGCATCTACACCCAGAAGAATATGTGAGTTAACTCGACCTTCTGTCCACACTGTGCTTTGATGAGTATCCACACACACTGACTGCACTTACATCTTTGTGCAACATGGCTGATCTGTCCCTGCTGTGTGCAAACTATGTCATCTTTAAGATTAAATACAGGAAATGCACTTCCAAGTACTCTTAATAGAATATACAGAAGTTAGTCTGCTCTATAAAAACAGAATTCAACAGCTTACTAACCATTTGAATTCTATATTTAATTCAAAATGGTACAAAGATGACTTTAAACACAAAAATATTTTCTTATTTTGAATGACATACCAGTTACATATTTCAAATAACATACTGATATTAAGTAGCAGTAGGTAATAACTGAGTACAAAACAAGCAATGCCAGAGGGGCTGTGTCTTTAGATGGTAAAAACTGAAACAGTAAGAGCAACTTAATCAACAATTCTCAATATAATATCATCTACAATATCTTTTTAGATAATCCTGAGGAATTTCTCTATGCAAGCATCGAGACTGAAATACATATTATAGTTGTGAAACTAAGCTAAGGAGCACTTCAAATAAGCATTTTAATCCACAAATGCACATTGCAACTTTACCATTTGTTTGGAAAAATAAATGCATTTGAACAAGAAGCACTGCTTTTGGATAGAAATGGTTATACTGATAAAAGAATCATGCATGCTTTATCCTACTAAGAGGAAAGATAAGGTTTTGGAGCAGCATACAATGCCAACTTACATCTTTTTAAAGGCAGGCCTTGCTTACTTCAGCAAGAACATGGCAAACTACATTTTGTGTGCATTACTGCAACATAGCTCTGCCATAAAATGATAAACCTCTGGCCTACCTGCACTTTTGCCTGCAGCGAGACTGGATTATTTTCTTGCTCTATGTTGTTGCAGCACAGGGATAATTATGTTCCAATTTATTTTTTTTTAAATGTGGTATTGGGATCAAACTTAAAGCTTATATAACATTTAAGCTTTTCAGGTTCAGCATTTGATATGTTGGCTTTGTAGTGCTTTCTCAGGTTTACATTATTCACATTAATTGCAATTTTTTTTTTTTCTAATTTGCAATTAATGTAAAATTAATTTGGACATTAATAGAATCAAAATGATTGCATTATGTTCTTATTTATATTTTACATAGTATCATGCTTGTTTAATGCATTGTAATTAGAGATGCACAGACTCTAAATTTCTGTCTAATATTGATTTTTTTTAAATAATAATTAGTCTAATGGCAGGTAATGACGTTTTAAATTGCTGCACTGTGCATTTTGTATTAGTGCAATTAAATTGTTTACACCTAAAGCTCCAAGTTTTGTTTTATGAATATAAATTCAAAACGGGTAATATAATGGTCATCTGTTTGTATTTCTGTCAGGAAAGCCCAGGAAGAAATGATCTCAGAGCTTCGACAGCAAAAGTTTTATTTGGAGTCTCAGGCAGGCAAGCTTGAGGCCCAAAATGCCAAACTAGAGGAGCACCTGGAGAAGATGAGTCAGCAGGAGCAAACCAAGAGAACCCGGCTGCTGGAGCTGGAGAGCAGGCTGCGGGAGGTGAGGCAACAGGAGGCCGAGAGACAGTACAAAATCTGTTCAAGCTCAAGATTAAGTAATTCACTTTAGCCAACACACGGTGTAGCCTTACCATCCACAGAAGGGATTAGGGCAGCTGATCAGCAAGCGAGCTCAGATGCTTTTCAGATAAACGGCTAATTAAAAACAGATCTGTAATGGCACTCTTTACAAAATTGCAGTTCTCTTCTTGTATTATCTCTGGAGCAGTGCTGTTTATTAGCTAACAGCAGATAAAATCCTAAAACCATAAGAAAATGAAGCAGGACAAGAAGTTCTGGCGTGGACAGTCAACATTTTACCCTTAAACTGGATGACTGCTAATTGCTTGCAAGCATTAAAATCACGTTATACTTGTATGTATGTAATGTTTCTCGGTCACTGAGAAATGCACCCCTCAATTTCATGAAGTCTTTATGAACCCAGTGCAAATCTGCTCTATAAAAAGAAGTTCCGGCATAATTTTGAGGAACACAATGCCCCCTTTCTACTGAACGCTCTCACCCCCCGGCGTGCTTGTCTGTCGACGCTCCTGGTCGACAGCCTGCTGACTGGATGTCATATTCTACCTCCACACGGTCTTCCCTACTGAGACATGATGCACAGATTGGCACTAATTGCTGGCCTCTCTGCACCCTCACTTAAACACATACACACTGTCCTCACACACACAAATATGTACTTCAGTTGTGATCGGCCGTTCCATCTGTCAAACACTTATGAAACGGCTAAGTGAACTCTTGTGTATTTTTCAGCAGACTGCATTTCTGTATCTGCTAGTAAGAAGTGCAGAACCTGAGATTAACTAAAATTGCGTATTAATTCCCACAGTCGTTCATTATCAGCGCCCTGCTTTCCTAGAAATGTGATTAAGGTTAAAATTATGCTGAAAGTGATATTCAGGAACAAAGTATTAAAGGTTCAATTTGCTCAATATCAACACACAGTGTTCACACTAACCTGTGCTGTGTTGTAGATGGGCCTAGAACATGAAGAAGAGAAACTGGAGATCAAGAGGCAGGTGTCAGAGTTGACCCTGTCCCTGCAGGAGCGCGAGTCCCAAATCAGCAGCCTACAGGCTGCACGTCTTGCATTGGAGAGTCAGCTGCAGCAAGCTAAGACTGAGCTGGAAGAGACAACTGCCGAGGCTGAGGAGGAGATCACGGCCCTCAGGGTAAGACGAGCAAGAGCAAGCACACATGTATGCAACCACAGTCACCCAAAGTAATGCTGGTACTCAGTTTCCTACGTATGGATGTAAATTTGTATTATTAATACAATAATAAGTGAAGTTTTTATAGTGCTGTTAGTATGAACAGCATTCTTCACGATTATACATTATGCATACTCAGATTTGCTTGTATTTTTTTCTTTTCATTTGCTTTTCTTCCAGAACCACAGAGACGATATTCAGCGAAAGTTTGATGCCTTAAGAGACAGTTGTTCAGTAAGTGATTCCACAGCCTTTTGTCTGTGCTTTCAGCAGCAGGAGATAAAATTCTTCAAAGGTTTCACAAGACCTTTGAATATATAGTGATTCATGTGTAGCTGCAAAAGATTGTTCTAATGTAACAATGTAGTCTACTGAATCAATCTTTGGCAGCAAAATGCAGCTTGCTGTGCAGAGCACACTGTTAGCATTTTACTGTTGAATTGTTTTTGTTTTATTTTTTAATAAAAGGTGCCATTACAGTCGTCACAAAGGCAAAAATCTTTTTGATGCACAGCCAAGACATTACTTCGGTTACCTGTTTGAGTAGTGCTGAGACCACTTTAATTCAACTGTTAGGTAGCTTCTAATTTGTTTAGTTCTTTTTAAAAATGTACTGTAAATGTAAGATGAACATGTTCATATATGATCTTCAGCAAATTATCTTATTTATCTTGGAGTTAAAATAGAAACAAATTTGTATGTTACATTTAAAGTGAAACTTCAGTTTCGTGGTTCCTGTGTGCCAAAAATATGTTTCCTATTACTCTGATTGGAAATGACTTCCTGTCACTGCACACATTACACCTGTAAATTATACTCATTACAGCTGTGCTATTACCATCACACTTCTAAAGACGTTGTGATGATATGTAAATTAAAAACAGAATGCAAAGATTTGGAAATCTCATAAATTCATATTTTATTCCCAGCAGAATATGGAAAACTTTAAATCTTTAAACTGAGACATTTTGCTGTGTCATGAAAAATTTGAGGGATATTTTGAAACTCAAAAGGTTAGTTAAGTGGCAGCAGATTGGGTAGCTAGAAAAGAGAGGCAGAGTTTTTCAGAGATAAAGATGGACAGAGATTCACCGATCTGCCAAAACCCACACCTACAAATAATATAATACAAGAATCTTACTTGGTGTTGAATGTGAAGACTGTGAATAACTCGTTATCGAAAGTACATAATATCAAAAGATTCAGAGAATCTGGAGAAATTTCTGTGCGTAAGAGACAAGACTGAAGATAAAAAATTGGATGCCTGTAATCTTTGTGCTGTGAGGTAGCACTGCATTAACAACAGGTACAATTCTCTCACAGAAATCACTTCATGGACTCAGGAACACTTCTATAAATCACTGTCTGTGATCACAGTTCACCGTGCCATCCACAAATGCAGGTTGAAGCTCTGTAACGCAAAGAAGAAGCCATTCTTTTAAAATGCACTGAGGTTACGTGGAAAGCTGTTCTGTGGTCAGATAAAATAAAATGTAAATTTATTTTTGGAAAACATGGACTCTGTGCTTTTGGCTAAAGAGGAGAGGGACCATCTGGCTTGTTGCCAGTGCTCAGTTCAAAAGCCTGCTTTCCTGATGGAATGAGAGTCATCAGTGTCTGTAGAATTTGCACCTTTGCACCAAAGACACCTTCAGTGCTGACAGGTGTATACAGGTTTTAGAAAATATATATGCTCCCATCCAGTCAATATCTTTTTCGGGGAAGGGCTTGCTTATTTCAGCCATGATGAAGCCATGGTGCAGCAATTTAAGACTATGCTAAACTGCATACTGCACAAAAAGATTGGGGCTGTATTTCACCAGATAGAATAATTAAAACACTGCCAGTTTTGTGCATAGAGCCTTAAAATATGTTCTTGTTTGTACATGTAAACATTTACCTGTTTGTGCCTCCTCAGGTGATCACTGACCTGGAGGAACAGCTGACACAGCTAAGTCAGGAGAACGCCGAGTTGAATCGACAGAACTTCTACCTGTCCAAACAGCTTGATGAAGCATCAGACGAGAGGGAGGATCGGCTGCAGCTCAGCCAGGAAGTGGACCGCCTGAGGAGGGAGGTGGCTGACCGCGAGATGCACCTCAACAACCAGAAACAGGTAACAAAAACCCTCTCTAGACAAATTGCTGGCTTCTCAGTGTGTTGAGTGTCATTCAGATTTAAATCATTTTTATGGTAATGTGCCTTGCTTCAGTGAGACATTGCCACAACACTTACTGAATGAGCCTGTTTTATGAACTTACAGGTGAGATTTGACAGTGACACATACCAAGTGGCACTTAATATATTAGATCAGAGTTTTCTGCACAAGGCAATTCTATTTTTATACTTATTTTAATAACTAGAGGGGCTATATCCTAGTAGTTATGGGAACGCTTCCATAAACATTACAACACAGCACTGGTAAACAGATCAGACAATATTAAACTAGCTTATAAACTGTGACTCTGTGTGGCTCAGCTGTTTCAAGCGGTGTACACAGTGTAATTTGCTGTTCAATCTCGTCACCAGGTTTTATTAGAAGTAATTAATGAAGTTAGCACTTTTGCTACATGTCATGGATGGTTTCTGCTGCTGTCCAGTTCTGTATGGGGTGTTTAGACTATATGCCCTTCTGACAAAGGACTAAATGCATGCAGTCAGTGTCTTCTGTCACCTGTGTGCCATTCACGTACGGTGCTGAGACCATCTCATGCCAGCAGCTGAATAGGAAGGAGTGTATCTCTGAAAGAGTCTAAACCTAATTTAAAAGATTAGATGCTTACCACAGGTTAGTAGATGGAGTGGAGAGATTCATTATTAATTGGCCAAATATTGTCAGCAGATTTAAAAAAGCAACAATTTATAATCCTTTTTTAATTTAATTTAATTAAATTTTTTAACCCAATTTATTTGTATTTTTTGTCTGAAATATTCAATTCATTCTATTTTAATACTTATATCGTGTGCTGTCAGTGAAAATGCATAGACAGCAATCACGTGGTATTGCCAAACGCTGAGAAAGATGTTCTCTTCAGTCTGTTATTTCATTTATGCTCTCAGAACATTGAGACACTGAAGACCACATGCAGCATGTTGGAGGAGCAGGTGGTGGAGTTGGAGTCCCTAAATGATGAGTTGCTGGAGAAGGAGAGGCAGTGGGAGGCTTGGAGAGCGGCTCTGGAAGATGAAAAAAGCCAAGCCGAGAGACGCTCCAGGGACATGCAAAGACTGCTGGACAATGAGAAGCAGAACAGGTAACATTCCTAAATGTATACTTACACTTATTACATAGAAAGTGGTCATTGTATGTCATTTCTATTTATAAATGAGTGTATTACAATCATAACACTTTATTGTTGTGTTCAAAGGCTGCGTGCAGACCAGCGCAGCACTGAGTCTCGCCAGGCAGTAGAGCTGGCAGTCAAAGAACATAAGGCTGAGATCTTGGCCTTACAACAAGCTTTGAAGGAGCAAAGACTAAAGGCTGAAAGTCTGTCTGATACTGTGAGTCTGTCATCCATGAACTAACTTTAACCCCAGCTTCAATCTTTCAAAAATATGGTTAGACTCATAGCTGGGATGAATTAGAGGTTAACAGGCACTCACATGTTCTCACAGCTCAATGATCTGGAGAAGAAACATGCCATGCTGGAGATGAATGCCCGTAGCTTACAGCAGAAACTGGAGACTGAGAGAGAACTGAAACAAAGGCTGATGGAAGAGGTAGGAAGTGAAAGTGGATTAACCTGCATGATATTTCCACACACATATTTAAGAAACTTCAGTTTCTTCTTGTTACTTATTGTAACTATTGCTCTATTGCTACTGTTAGCAAACTGTACCAAAAAGATTTGTGTGCTGGTGTTCATGCAGCAAGCAAAACTCCAGCAGCAGATGGACCTCCAGAAGAGCCACATTTTCCGTTTGACCCAGGGCCTGCAGGATGCTCTGGACCAAACTGACATGCTCAAGACAGAGAGGACTGATCTGGAGTACCAGCTGGAGAATATACAGGTGCTCAGTGCAAACCTCTGCAATAAGATCAAATACTGTGTTCTCTGGGGAGAAGGAGTCCCAGCTGGATATTAAAATAGTGCCACTGATACGGCGCATAAGAAGGATAAAGTAATCTTAAGTCATGCAATCCCAGTGGAAATTCTTCTCATAGCTGTTTTCAGAAGTATTTCCTTCTCTGAGCTTTTGTCTTCCTGCCTACAGGCGGTATATTCCCACGAGAAGGTGAAAATGGAGGGGACAATCTCCCAGCAGACTAAACTGATTGACTTCCTCCAGGCCAAAATGGACCAACCCACTAAAAAAAAGAAGGTGTGGGAAAATATTTACAAAATCTATGTACAAGTTGTGTTAGATTAATAATCAGCTTCAAGGTAAATCCAACTGAGTACTGTTCCCTCTCTGAGCAGGGTATATTTGGGCGGCGGCGGGAAGATGTAGGCACCACAACTAATGGGGCATTAGCTCCACAAGCCCAACCGGCAGTTCCATTGCAGTACAGTGACATGAAATTAGCTTTGGAGAAGGAGCGCTCAAGGTGTTCAGAGCTGGAAGAAGCTCTGCAGAAGATGAGGATAGAGCTGCGGTCCCTCAGAGAAGAGGGTAAGGACTGAAATCTTGAAGAGTGTTTTTAGTCTTTATAGTTTTTGTTCGTGTGGTGATTACTGAAGTGCCATGTAGCAAGACGAAACATCTCTGTCAGAATATTTTAGGTAGACAACCCTGGATTGTGATAATCCCAAAAAAGGGCAAAAGTTCAAATACATACATGTACCCTTTAGTAAGCTCTTCAGTCTTTGCAAACAGAGCCTTCTTATAATTCCTTTTCCTTCCAAACTCCTTCCACCAAAAATTGAGAAATTACAACTTAAGTCATGAGCCAAGAAAGGCCTCTTCCACAGTTGGCTTGGCACCATCTCACATGGTCCAAGTCCTCTAAGTTCAATGGAGAATATATATATTTTTTTTTAAGTAAATCCAGGTTAAAAGCATTGCTTTATTTGCTTCTTTGATTCAGCGGCTCATTTCAAAGCCCAGGACCACGTAGCTCCTTCCACACCAGCCCAGGCTCGACATCAAATCCTCATGTCAGCCATTGTCAAATCCCCAGAACATCAGCCCAACCCCAGCAGCCTGCTTAACCCCTCCACCCGCTGCAAGGAGACTTCTACACCTGAAGGTTAGTCATTCACACACAGACCATAAACACATATGCAGCTCATCTAAATGCAGGCAAATTTGAACCTCACATTTCCAAATCGAGGCTGTACAGTTTTCTTACAGGAGCATTCCACCTTATGCTAATAAATGGACTCCCCGATCACTTGTCTTGTTTATGTTGTGTGTGGGGTTTTTTTATTTTTATATTTTTAATGTCTGACCGGTTTCACAAAGCAGGATTATGAAGTGAAATAAAGTTGGATAACTGTTCTCAGAACATGTTAAGCCTAGATCTCACTCCAAAGAGGGACATGGGCTGACATAAAGAAACAACAATCATTGTTTCAGGTTTCATTCACCGCATTTATCCAGCTGACTTTGTAATCCTGCTTGTGTCTGTCTCACAAAGCAAAGCAACGCAACAGTGGATTGGGCAGGTAGCGTTGGTTTTAGTCCAGGGTTTCCACCGTCACAAAGCAAAATTATATCTTTTTATGCTGTTGATCACCATGGAAACTGAACATTTGCTGAATACTCTGTCATAGCTGTGTAGCTTGCTCAGTAGATCACATCCAAACTTCTTTAGGAAAAACCTGAAATAACTATATTTGTATTTTCCAAATGATTGATGAGGCCATGAATACAGTGATTTTCATGATACAGAAGGTGTATCTGCTATATTTGGGAGTACTTAAGGAAAGTTGCTGTACCTTATTTTAGTCTATATTTACAGAGCAGCCTAAAACAATGATTTGCCCTAATCCATAAGAGAAGAGTTAGCCCGGTTAAGTTGGACTTGCTTTGTGTTTCAAGCTCCTTACTGTCCATGTTCTTTTGGTTTCACTTAGCTATTGTTAGATTCCTCTCCTTTCTGTCTTTTTCCTGTTGCTCCTCACAGAAAAGAGGAGGGTCACGTTTGAAAGTAAGTTAGCAGCCACTACGGCGTCTCTTCACACACGTACTCATCTGCTGCGCATGGTAAATTGTGCATCCACAGGCTCATTGCTTTATTATGCATCTGTCTTCTTGTCCACTGGCTAACTATAGCTTGACCCAAAGGCCTTTTTAGGGGTCAAGTGTTGTGTCCTCCCCCCCATTTCTGGAGTCATGATTTAGATAGCATACGGTAGGATAGGTACTTTTTCACCTGGAAACATTTTAATACATCCCATGCTCACTGGCATGCACAATCTGATTCCAGTCAACTACTTTGGTACTTGAGCTTTCATTTATATCCAGTATCTGCATAAATTAAAAATCATTATTTGGATTGCCTCATACTGCTTTAAAGAGCTGGATCTCATTTAACTGTTGCTGACTCTTAAGGGATTAAGACTGTAAGTGACTATGCCTCCTTTCACTAACTCCTTACACTGCCTACTTATACTGCTTTATAGAGTTTGGTCATCGTGTGAAAGAAAGAATGCATCACAACATCCCTCATCGTTTCACCGTGGGCCTCAACATGAGGGCTGCCAAGTGTGCCGTCTGCCTGGACACTGTGCATTTTGGACGGCAAGCTGCCACTTGTCTAGGTCTGTATCCTGCGCTGTAGCTGGGCAGACTGAATGTGAAAATATTTCAGAGGATACATTACTGGCCAGCTTTAACAAAAATACTGGAAATAGTTCTTGTAGCATCGCCATCACGTGGTGGAATAAGACTTGCCTTCCAAGTGTTGTGAGTCTTAGAAAATATGTAATGTAATGTTTGTTTGATCTGTTCCCAAACCAGCACTTTAGAACAGGACATGTCTGTAATGTGGAAAAACACAGTACCCTTCCATGTTTCATATGTACAGCTGTACAAATGAAATGTTGATGATGTGATAATCCCTACCACTCTGTATTCTTGCTTTCTCAACAATGAGTCTAGCATTTAGCTCCTTCTTTATTGACAAAATTCAGTATGTTAAAAAAAACTTTTCAGATGTTTCATCCCTCTGTCTGTCTCATTGTAGAGTGCCACACTATTTGCCATCCCAAATGCTCACCGTGTCTTCCGGCCACCTGTGGTCTGCCAGCTGAGTATGCCACTCACTTTTCAGAAGCTCTGTGCCGAGAAAAGGCAAACTCACCTGCACTGCAGGTCAAAGAGGCCAGTGGGCATGTTCGCTTGGAAGGATGGATGAAGCAGCCTAGGTAACTATTTCAGTCCTTACTGCCATCCTGAATGTATGCAGTATGTTATGTACACTGCATTGACTATAGGGTGTCTATTTCTATATTTACTCCTTTAGAAATGGCAAGCGTGGGCAACAAGGCTGGGAGAGAAAATATGTGGTGCTTGATGGAACCAAAGTGTCCATCTATGATACTGAGCCCAGAGAAGGTCAGTACCGCATTAATTTGTTTTTATTTATTTTATTATTTTTCTAAATGACGTAAAAAATATTGGTTCTTTCTTTGTTTTTGCTCATAATTTAACTACATAGTATTGTTACCATGTAGGTCAAATTGCTCCATTTTCCTCCCCTTCTCTGTAGACTCTGTAAAGGCTGAGGAAGAGTTTGAGCTCTGTCTGCCTGATGGAGAGGTGACTGTCCATGGAGCTGTTGGAGCCTCTGAGCTCATCAACACTGCCAAGTCAGGTAATGGATCAATACTAGATAATCCCTGAGCACTCAATCTGTTGTAGGATATTAAGTGTATCATCCTCTCTCCAAATTTTGATTTGGATTTAGCTCTCGTGTCTAAAATGTTTAATCCCAAAATACAGCAAAAATGTTGACGCTTCTGCTCAGCTGTGAAATTAAGCTGCTAGCAAAGGAACAAACTGATGCTTTTTTTTATTTTATTTTAAATGTCTGTGCATAGACATCCCGTATGTGTTGAAGCTGGAATCGCATCCGCACACCACATGTTGGCCTGGCCAGTCCCTCTACTTCATGGCTCCTAGCTTTCCTGACAAACAGCGCTGGGTGGCAGTACTGGAGTCTGTTGTGGGCGGTAGTCGTGGATCTAGAGAGAAAGTGGATTCTGATGCTGTAAGTATAATGTCTGCATGTTACATACCTATGAATGTCCTTGTGTCAGGCTTGATAGGATTCATAATTTAGGTTTAATGTAGTGTATGAGAGGTGTTGCAAAAGCCCATTGCCTCCTTTACGAAGCACAAACTTTGTTGTTAGGCCCATATGAATGAGCGACTTAATACAAAGCTGGTTGTGTCATTTTGTGTGAAAACTGGGTGAAATATTGAGTGCGTCCATTAAACATCAGCCAGTGCCTTCACTTCTTCTTCTCCCCCTCCCTCTTCTTTCTCTCTCTGCATGTTCTCAACATCCATGTCTTGTGTTTATTTGTTGTCATTGTCTTTTTTTCTTTATATGACTATACTGTGTGTGTGTGTGTCTATCTCCATTCAACTCGGTTGTGTGAATCATATTATAGGCAGGTGTTTCTAAAAGACAGAAGAACCTGTCCCCTCTGGTTCAGGTACAGTAAGTAGCTGCACGAATGCTTGAGCTTCAGTCGACCGATCGACTGAGCATGCAGTAACTGTACATACATATGACACTGATGCACTATAAGTACAGTCCTTGAATCAGTTACTGAATATGGTGTGTGTGTATTCGCACACAAATATATGTAGTGCATGGTTGTGAATAGACTGCTGTGCACCATTTACTTGGTGTCCTATGCTATGTCATGCATGATTCTGCAAAGCCCGTGCACTGCTTAAGCCCCACTTCCCAGAAATATGACGCACACACGCAGACCTTGAGCAACTTGATCTTAACATCAGTGTGCAGCTATATGCTGTTGGCGCTTCTGTGTTTCTTGCAGTTTTAGAAGAAATGGAAGAAATATTTTCTTCTATGTTCTGTGCAAAATGACCCTCAAAATTAAAAGTGAAGTAGTAAGCAAAATTGTTTCAAAAGTGTATTTCTGTATTCAAGTTGCATTGCTGTGTTTTTAGTTGTATAACTCACTAAATGTGGATGTTGAACATACAGCTTGTGGCAGCAAGGTTACATCGCATCCTTATTGTATGTACAGCATAAAGTAAGGATGGTGCAGGGTGTATAATGTAAATATAGACAGACGACAATGCTTTGCATATCATTTAACCCCCATATTTATTTAAATACTACAAAGATAACATATAAAATGCATAATCTGTGAAATTTTTTGACTCTGTTATAGCTTTTGTGAAAGTTTTTTGAATTAATGCCAGCAAATTTTCTCACCTCTGTTCTTTAAAGGTGCTGCATATGAGTTAATTTTTTCCTGTATTTAAAGGGATTTTTTCTTCTCCTCTGATTTGCGTAGCAGTAGTAGCAGCAGTAGCAGTAGGTCTGTTATGTTATTGAGCTGTTGCAAATGATTTAAATATTATTTAGTGTTTGGTGTTTGTTTTTTTTTTTGGAAAAGGCTCTGCGACTGCAGACCTAACGCTAAGATAGTTAAGGAGTTTACTTCCCACTAAACCATAAGAACATTACTGAGGTCAGGCACCAATGTTCAGTGATAAAACCTCGAGGCCAGCGTTAATGGACAAATGGCACTGTGATATTTGCCGAGCTTGTGCTTCATCATTGATTTAATGTATAAAGTGGAAACACTCTCCACAGAACCCATTACAGTCATGGAATGTGTAAACTTGGAGGGTGTTATTCTGACCATTTGGTCAACAAAAGGCAGTGTGTCCTCAAATTAAAAATATCATTTATTAATGGATAGAAATGCCTCATTTGGATTGTGCTCTTCTGTTTTAAACAACATAAGATGTATTTCTTTCCCATGAGTTTTTCTGGTGTTAGTATTGCGAGTGAGCTTCTGTCTAAACAGGAAAGACTTTGGAAAGGAAAGGCTCTCCCTTTCTCTCTCACTCTCTTTTACTGTTAGCTCATTTAGACACCAGATTCACCTAAATTATGACACATCTTTAATGTTATGTTGCTGTGGTTATTTTGTGGCAGCTTTCCGGCTGGCATCCCTGCTGTGTTAGCTTGTCTTGCCTAAAGCTCCCGATCTGCAGGAAGTCTTAATCCACCTCCTTCCCCTGCTCCATGTCTCTCTCTTTCTCTCTCTCATAGAAACTTCTGGGCAATTCTCTGCTGAAGCTGGAGGGTGACGATCGTTTGGACATCAACTGCACTCTGCCTCTCACTGACCAGGTATAAAAACAAACATGGCATAAACACGGTCAAAAACCTAATTGGTCGGCTCTCTGGTTAGACATCACCATGCTGGATGTTTCTTTTTTCTTTTTCGTTTTTTGGTGATCTTGTTGTTCTTTCTCTCAGATTGTCTTGGTTGGTTCTGAGGAGGGTTTGTACGCTCTGAATGTTATAAAGAACTCTTTGACTCACATCCCGGGCCTGACCTCCGTCTTCCAGATCCAGATTCTGAAGGAGCTCGATAAGCTGCTGATGATCACTGGTCAGTTAACAGAGGCCATTATACTGAAGTTATTTTATTATATTATCCGAATAGCAAGATTTTCACTGCATGCCACGTCATTTCTTTTCCTCGTGCACTGCTGTAACATAATGCTTCTGGATAGTGTGCATTTATTGTAACACATAACATCACATTGTGGTTTCATCTTTTAGAAATGTTTATGTGTGCTTTGAAGTAAGTGCGAATGTACTGAAGTAAAAAGAAGATGATGCGCATCATCTCACTCTTGGCATGTTTGATGTGTCATTCAGGGGAGGAGAGGGCACTGTGCCTGGTAGAGATCAAGAAGGTGAAACAGTCTTTGTCACAGTCCCATCTCCCAGCTCAGCCTGACCTCAACCCCTTCATCTTTGAGACAGTCAAAGGATGCCATCTCTTCTCCTCTGGAAAGGTGAGTCATGTTTTAACTTGCAGGGAGTACAGTCCTACTGGAGTGTTACTGGGTTTGAGTTAAGGAGCTGAACATCACAGTAATGACATTGTGTTGTGTGCTGCCTGATTGCAGAGTTGTTCTTTCTTTACAGATTGATAATGGGCTCTGTATTTGTGCTGCGATGCCCAATAAGATTACAATCCTGCGACATAATCAAGGCCTCAACAAGTTCTGCATCAGAAAGGTGAATGAGCATTCAAAGTGAACCGCTTACACTGGAGAGACTTCTGTTGTGAACAATGTTGTGACAGTTTTTCTAGGAAATATAGATGCTCTGTTTTTCTCCCAGAAATAATGAGTTTTAAAAGAGTGGCAATGTTGAACTTTTGTTTGTTTTTGCAGGAGATTGAGACATCAGAGCCTTGCAGCTGTATTCACTTCACTGGCTACAGTATCATTATTGGCACCAACAAGTTCTATGAGATTGAGATGAAGCAGTATGTACTGGAAGGTCTGTCAAATGCTTCATTATTGTTTCTTTAGTATTATTTCTTTGCAACCAGATGGTGCTCCAACAAAGTCCACTCAAGTGTGATTCTGTGTCTGTTGGGTTCCCACATTCACACCTGAACAAGCTGAATGATACTAATGATTTCTCTCTGCAGAGTTCTTGGATAAAAACGATGTGACGCTAGCGTCGGCTGTCTTCGCGGCATCCTCCCACAGCTTCCCCATCTCTATCATCCAGGTCACCACAGCTCCACAGAAGGATGAATACCTGCTCTGTTTCCACGGTTAGACAGTTACTTGTGCTGGCAAAAACCTCTCAGTAGAATGTGTACACACATCCCCAAACTAGTGGATAAACAACGCTGTGGAACAGTTTGTCTTAGAATCTGTATTTGATTGGTTACACATTCTATGTTAAATTAAAATAACTCATTTTGTTTATGTGTTTATTTTTTGCAGAGTTTGGTGTGTTTGTAGATGCATATGGCCGCAGAAGTAGAAGTGAGGATATCAAATGGAGCCGTCTGCCTCTCTCGTTTGGTAAGTGTAAATCTACATGTTTACTAGAAACATAGTTGTTTTTAGCTGAGCAGGTGACCATATCCTTTGAGGCTCAATGCAGCGGCCTGGCTTTGAGTCTGACTCGGGGCCTTTTGTTGCATGTCTTCATTCTCTCCCTGCTTTCCTGTCTGGTCTTCACTGTCTTCTCTCAAATAAAGCCAAAAAAGCCAAAAAATTGTTTTCTTGATTTAAGGATTTTTATGTTTGTTTTCTTTAAATAACAAGTTGTGTTTCTGTATTTCAGCCTACAGAGAGCCTTACCTATTTGTGACCTACTTCAACTCTCTGGATGTCATTGAGATTCAGGGACATGCTGCTCTTGGGTAAGAATTGTTCTCAGCTTTTTAAAAATTGTTTATCAACTTACTGCCGTGACTGATTTTTCTTCTTTTTTTTCCAGTCCTCACTCATACGCACATCTGGATATCCCTAACCCACGCTACCTTGGCCCAGCCATTTCCTCTGGAGCCATATACCTGGCTTCATCCTATCAGAACAAACTTCGGGTCATTTGCTGCAAGGGCAACCTTGTCCAAAGCCAAGACGGTGGAGATCTGCAGCGTAATGGCTCTGGACGCAGGTAATGACACACAAATAACATTAAATACCATCTGCCAATCACCATATACATAGCATCCCAAATATTTGGAAACAGGTTTGTAGGTCAGAGATGTATATAGAGTGGTATTTCCAAGCACACTGCACTCTTCTGTTCTGTGTACACTGGTGTTAATGAGTCACTGGGCCTAGCTGGCACTGAGGGGCACAGGTTGGCATCTTCAGGTGGTAAGTTTGGCTTAAATGTTTGAACTAGTTAAAAAAACAGGAGAGTAACGCCATCATTTTGTCTTTTGCAGGAAGAAGAGTTCATTTTTTATCTGTAGCAGATTTTAAGATATTTTGTCATCATCATGCTTTATTTTACCTAAATTACATTTTAAAGATCTTGATGTGAAATGTAGAAAGGAAATTTTTGAATAAAGACTGACATCTTCCCTTTGATGACTGGTCTGTTACTCATCGTCACGCTTGCTGACTGTG
>VOQK01017421.1:4813-15356 GCA_015052645.1 Benitochromis conjunctus
CTTCGTCTAGCACTACATAATTTCTTTTGTTTACTTTGAAGTTTAAAAAGTTTGTTATCTTAGCTAGCAGAGCAACAGTGTGTCCAGCTCTGGTGGCTGTAACATCCTGCCCATGAGTCTCATGACAATCACTGTCAACAGTGCTACAGAATGTCTCCAAATAAATGCAATTCACTGTTGAACTTACTAACTACTTCACAGTCATTTCACAGCTTCAAACTGATTAAATGTCACCCAACGTTCTCAACTACACAAAACAAGACCTCATTAATGGACGAGGAGCTGTCAAGCTAAAGACAAATGTGAACCTTTACAATCTGCTTCGTGCTTACCAATAGGGCCTTTTCTTTATTATTCTTACCCTTTGTTATTATTTCAACAATTGTCCCTAGATGCCAGCTCAAATGCCTCTTTCTGGCCAGGACCTTCATGTTCACAATGATCTCTCTTTGTGGCAAGGCAGCAGGGGTTGCTGTTGCTGAAGACCGGGAAACAGCTGATATGGTGGTCACAGGAGTTACTCCTGTCAGCGTAAAAAGAGCAAAATGTGACTTGAACACTGACGATTGACTATATCTTGTGTATTCTGTGTTTGGAAATCTGGAAATCTGTTCCTCGTTGTACAAAGCAAGATCTTTAAATTTGCCAATATTTGCTTCTCTTCAATACTGTAATTACTAAAAGAATTCTACTAGAGCTTTAAATAAGCTTAAAAACACATAAATCACTACATAAACCTAAGACCTGGTGCAAAAAAAAGTTTTTATGTTTTTGCATAATGTATATTTTGTGGTCATTACCTGAAGCGCTTGCCGCCGGCGTCGATGTCTTCGTTGCCTTGCACTCAGCACTCATGTTTGTGCCGGCTTGTGGTGACTTTGCCGCTTGGCTTCTTGCATCAGTAACTATACCCACTTGCTGCGTCGATGTTTTCACCGCGCTGCTTTCTGCCTTCGTTTTCAGAGTTGATGTCTTTGCTCCGCTGCTGTTAGCGATGGAATGTCTTCTCGGCTGATGTGTTGTGTCATTCTTAGTGCGTTTTTCATTCTTTTGAGTCATTTTTTTCCTCTTGTTTGAAAGTGTACTTGAAACAGAACAGTCAGTATCACTCAAGCCTCCGCTGGGTTCCCACTGCATGTCAGACCCTGCACTGCATAGAGACTCATCTTCACTCCAGTGATTCTGAGGCGATGGAGGAGGTAGAGTTCTGGTTACTTGAGATCTAGTCATTCTGGTCAGGACCACCACTGCTTTTCTCTTCAAAGTGAGAGGGTATTTTTTTCTTTCCGGTTTCTCGCTATCTTTTGGATTAGATGAAAAAGAAGCAGAGCCATCAGAAGTCAGAGGTCTGTGGACTTGAGTTTTCGAGTGAACAGACTCACAGGACAGTGGTGATGCATGTCCTAAAAAAGTAAAAATCACAGGTTAAATTGTAGCTTTCAAACAAACAAACACACCAAGTGAATATTTTTTAATTAAATTTTGCTTTACCACAGCTACTTTGGTTATTGTCATCTTCCAAATCTATGTCACTGTACTCCCATTCCAACAATGAGTAAAGTTTCTTCACAGTTTCCTCACATGCAGCCACAGACCTCAAAGACAACAACAAAGAGACATGAATGAAGAGAAGAGAAAAAACACAGAGAAAGTAACCAGTATACAGGCTCTGATATTCAACCTAGCACATCCATGCTTCGGAAGAGATTCTGGCAAATCGTCAGGCGACTCGGGAGAGGAAAGTGGTGCTCTACCTGCACTGTGTATAGTGCGGGTGGAGCACTGCTGACTTCGACTGAGAATATTGTCGGACGGTGGGAGGAATACTTCTTAATCCCACTGACACATCTTTCATAGAGGAAGTGGAGTCTGGGGACGAGGGGGACCATGGTACTCTGCCGGAAAACAATTGAGTTCCCACTCTGGGTCAGAGACAAGTTACTTCCCCCAAGTGGAGGAGTTTAAGTATCTCTGGGTTTTGTTCACAAGTGGGGGGAGAAGGGAGATAAACAGACCGATTATTTATGCGGCTGAAGTGATACGGGCGCTGTACCGGTCCATGGTGGTAAAGAGAGAGCTGAGTGTAAAAGTGAAGTTCTCGATTTACCAGTCAATCTACGTCCCTACCCTCACCTATGGTCATGAGCTTTGGGCATTGACCGAAAGAACGAGAGAGCGGATATAAGCAGCAGAAATGAGCTTTCTCCCAAGAGTGGCTGGCCTCTCCCTTAGAGATAGGGTGAGGAGTTTGGCCATCCGGGAGGGGCTCGGAGTAGAGTCGCTGCTCCTTCACATCGAAAGGAGCCAGTTGAGGTGGTTCGGGCATCTGACAAGGATGCCTCCTTGGTGAGGTGTTCCGGCATGTCCCACCGAGACATGGCAGACATGGAGACATGGAGGCTCCAGGGCAGACCCAGGCGCGCTGGAGAGATGATATCTCTCGACTGGCCTGGGAATGCCTTGGTGTTCCCCCAGACAAGCTGGAGGAAGTGGCTGGAGAGAGGGAGGTCTGGGCTTCTGTGCATAGAACAAAATCACTTCCTTTAAAGAAAGCAAAACGTTTTTTTTACCTTCAATTTTTTATCTTATATCTTAATATATTATGCACTGTTCTAATTAGTGTGAGTTGTATGAAAGTCAAGGATACACTCAGTGCATGGAAATATGCCCAGGTTGCAAAAAAAAAAGTTATCTGCTCATCACAACACACACAGTCATCGTTAGAAGCCTGTAGAAGGAAATGTGTTATGTGGGACAGTTTTATGGCAAAGAAGGTGAGATTAACAAAATGTAATAAAAAGCTCACTGGGGACCACCCCATTCCAGCACTTGCATGAAATTTTGTATATTATTTTTTGCTTCCTTGCAAGAATAAATGCTCCATTGACTGTTACTCATTTTTGTTAAATTTTATTCCAACAATGAACCAACAACAAAATGAACCCCAAAACCATTTTTTGTGTGTGAGTACTTAAGCATGTTAAAATTGTTGTTTGTTTTTTTAAGATTGCCACACTTAATGTATTCATATTCATTTACAAAGACAACACTCACTCGCAAAGTCTCAGGAGGCTCGCGGCCTGTTCCTCTCTCCTTTTCAGCAGAGACTGCAGCCGACTGCATTTCTCCAGCAGATCTGGAGAGACCCGCTGGGTCTTCTTCACCTTGTCTATTATCCAACGCTCCTCTCTGCTCATCTCAGTCTCACCTCCGTCCATAGTTACTGCGACACACAAAGGTTTCGCATATCAGAGGTTAATTATTACTAATGTTATTCCAAAACAGCATTGATTTTCTCATGATGCAGAAAAGAAATTAACAATGCAAAGTCTAAACATTTCAAAGACTTACACTTGTGGCTCCTCACACACTAGAAAAGACTGACATCACATCTCTTGGGCAAAGTCAAGAGTCACTGAGTGTTTACCTGCATAAATAAATAAATAAATAAATAAATAAATAAATAAAGCACATATTAATAGGAAATGGTTACATTGTGCTGTGGTTTAGCAAACTTACAGCCGAAATGTATCACTAATTTATTGAGCTACAATGTTTCCGGACAACATGATGCTTTATAGTGAGAATAAGGAGCAGGTGAAAGAAACCCTGGAGAGGTGGAGGTGCACCGGACAGAAAAGGAATTAAATTCAGTAGAAGAAAGACAGAACACCTGTGTGAATGAGAGGGAGACAGATGTAAAAGTGACGATGCAGGAACCAGATGTAGTGAAGAGGGATGAGTTTAAATAGTCAGGAAAGCAACAGACTGTGCACAAGAGAGGTGAAGAAGAGAGTGCAGGCAGGGTGGAGACGAGTGCTGGGGGTAATTAGTGACAGAAGGATAGCAGCAAGAATATAACTGAAGGTTCACAACATGGTAGTGAGACTGGCAATGATGTATGGTTTGGAGATGGTGGCACTGACAAAAAGACAGGAGGCTGAGCTGGAGGTGTCAGAGTTGAATATGCTCAGATTTTCATTGGGATTGACCAAAAGGAAAAGGATTAGAAATGATTATATCAGAGGGATAGCTTGGGTTAAACAGTTTGGAGACAGTTAAATAGGTGAGGTTAGAGATGGTGCAGAGGAAGGATGTTAAAGATGGAGCTGCCAAGCAAGAGGGAAAGAGGAGGGCCACAGAGGAGGTGCATGGATGTCATGAAAGTGGACATGAAGATGGTTGGTGTGAGAGAAGAGTGGATAGAGTGAGATGGAGGCAAATGATCTGCTTTACTGGCCCCTAAACTAAAGCTCATAAAATCTGAGGTATTTTGTCAGATTCTTGGAAAATCTAAAATTCACGTTTGTGAAATTAATACAACTAACAATCTATTACATGTAATCATGCCTTCATAATATGTTACCGCCATAAAACACTAATAATGGTGCTATGAAGAACATCTTGGGTAATTTTGGTCTGTTTACAGAGGTAAACAGACCAGGGGGAGGTGATTCTGGTGAAATATACAGTGAACAAACAAGCTGATGAGTAGGATAACCATGTTAAACTGTGTTATAGAGTCTGAGAGCTGCTGGTAAGAATGACGCTCCTTCCTAGACTGTGGGTGTAAAAGTCTCGTCAGTGCTGGTACAGTCTAATGCAGGGGGTGGGAGGTATAGTATATGCAAATATAGTACATGCAATATAGTAATTTCAAAATTTTGCAATGAGACTTATATACTAGCTAAAAACAATCCAGACAACATATTAAAGCTGGCGAACAGCTGGTTCCTCTGCATCTAAGTGTATGAGACTTAGTGGTCGAAGCTAGCATGGACTTCAATCAGTTAGCCGTGGAGACCGTTTCATCCATGCCTGACTCTTTATCGGACAAAGTGTATCTAACTTGAGCTCTAGCTCATTAAACATTGTTTTAATTTAAGTTCGATTAATTAATTAATTTATTTTAAAAAGTCAAACAAGAAACAATTCATACCTTTAAGCAGCTTTTCAAAACGTTCATAAGAGAAGAAGAAAGCGGTCTTCTTCGCTTCATGTTGCTGGGTAAACCCGTGAGACTCACTGCCGCCCCCTGCGTCCGGAGATATAACGACCGACAATCCTCCACTTCTTTTAAGCGTATGTATGGAAGGGTGCAGAGTTATTACAGTTTTGCATTTTGTTATTAGTTTTATTTTATTTTTATTAGTCTTCCAAGTGATTTGTGATAATGTAAGTTTTGTGACATGATGCATATTTCTGCTGGAAGCAGCCATTAGGGATGGGCACAGATGAAGGATTGGACACGGCCAGCAAAAATACTCAGGGAGGCTATGTTGTTTGAATGATGTTTAGTTGATTTCAAGGAGCCTGAGGTGTGCCAAGAAAATATCTGCCCACACCATTACACCACCAGCAGTCTGAACTGTTGATACAAGGTAGGATGGATTACACAAAATTCTGGGCCTGCCATCCAAAATGTTGCATCGCAAATCAAGATTGATCAGACCATGTAACGTTTTCCAGTCTGCTGCGATCCATGGAGCCTCAGTTTCCTGTTCTTAGCTGAGAGGAGTGGCATCTGGCGTGCTGCTACAGACCATCTGTGCATTGGAAGATGCATCTTCTGCATACTTTAATTGTAACAATATTTGAGTTAAGGTTGCTTTTCCTATCAGCTGATCATTCTCTTTTGATCTCTGGCATGAACAAGGCACAGAACTGCAGCTCACTTGAGGTTTTCTATTTTTCAAACTGTTCTCTGAGTGAGCTTCATAGTAAATTTAAATTGAACAGTGTTGAGTTATATAAGGCCCTCTCTCATAAATGAAAACGAAAGCACTGGATTTTTATCTGCAATTTTAAAATGAGTACATTTTGTTGGGTAAGTAAATACATAAATATATCGTTTAAGACTAATTGTTTTGGGTTTTTTGAGTGTTTTGTCAGTTACATTTTTTTTTTTAAAAGTACTACAAATTAATTGTTTGGCACTTTGTTTCTCAGATAATTCATACTGGTCTAAAATTTGCACTTGGTGTTTCATTGGTGCTCCTCAATAATGCTTATATCTGTTTCCCTTGACTTTCCTCTCTGCTACATTCCAGGTATGAATTAAAAGTTATTTAACTACTGTAATTACGGCAAAGTGTAGAAAAGATATTAGATATCTAAACTTCTATGTCAGTCTTTTTTTATATCAGTAAATGTAGCATGTGAGTGCTCAGATCTATCTTTAAACTACAATTACTGCACTCCAGTAAAAGAAAAATTGATTAGGAGGAGGGTATTTGCTTGCATATGACAAGCTTATATAAATCCATTTTTTTTTAATTATTGAAAGACAAAGAATGCAACATAACAGACACCAAAAGCAAAATAAATCAAAGTGACAAATGCATATGAACCTGTAAATATGAAAAAGGGTTATATGAATTGATCCAATTCATAAAAAACAACATTGAAAAAAAGTGTCCATTCACAAATTTCAACTCATGACCAAGTTAATAAAAGAGGGTATGAACATTTTTACATATAACTGTTCAACAGAACAAAAAGTGAAAATAAAACAAACAGCTGTTTGACTTTGCAGTCAAAAGTTATGTGAAGATAAAGTCCCATTTCTTGAGAAATTGAAAAATCACTGTTCGAAAATTAAGTCTTGTTCCATTTAGCGATGCGGTGGTCCACCCAGTCACTTTGCACAACTGTGCAGCAAATTAAAGATAACAAAATGAGCACCCCCTCCAAATCTGACATTCCCCGGGGGTTGTGAATGCTATTCACAGCATTTTCACAGCATCCACTCTCTGTGGATATTTAGTCAGAGTCAGACTCATTCATGGCCTCTCTCCTTGCGCTCAGTTCCAAAAATCGAGCGCGTGCATGTTCCAGTCGTATGGAGCCTCTGTAGAGCCACTCCCTGTGATGGTCAGCCTGAGCAAAAAACAGACACTCCGTCAGGGAAAGGCGATCAGGAAAATACACAGGAGCATTTTCTTTTTCGTTTTTAGCTTTGTATTATTTAAACGTAGCCAAGGCGGACTTACAGTGCAGTTATGTTTTTAAGGTTAAACTTATGCTGTCTGTACCACATAATTTCAAACCCTCCTGAAATCCTGTGCCACAACCTGACAAGAGCATGTGATACTACTGTCATACTATTTACAGAAGTATGAATAAGCATTAGATCTGCTGTTGACCGGTTTAGGGAGGGGTTTCTGTTTTGTTTGTTATGAATATGCCTATGTGATTTAAAACTAAATAAAATGTAAAGCTAACAAAAAAACAAAAAGCCACTCACCTGAAAAACAACCTGTATCAAGCTGCAGTCGACCGCCTGCACCTCACACCTCTGCTGCTCTCCGGTGTATTCTGCGTTGACGCTCTGTCCAACACTGTATTTGGTCATATGAGGGTACGGCCAGTCCTTCATGTACTGTTTCATGAAGTGCTTATGAGGGCCATCAGGAATGTCATCCAGCATGTTTTCCACTGTTGAAATAAATAAATAAATAAATAAATAAATAAATAAATATTTTTTCCTTTTTAACAAGTAAGTCCTTTTCATTTGCATACCTTAACTAAAGCCAGTCAAAAACAAATCAGGGTAACTTAAAGACATAATCTGAGATGATATAAATAATAGGTGGAAACAACGAAAAAGACCCGCACTCTAATAGCCTGTCTGACACATCAACCTGAAGTTCTCTAACAATGAATTGCATGAATACAACACTAAAGAAGAAAATAAGGAGGTGCTAAGCAAATTTGGTCAAATTAGTTTATAATAACAAAAATAATAATAACAACGATTTTTTAAAATTAAATAAAGCTTGCTTCAAATAAACACTCTCCTTTCTGCTGGTTGCTGTGACTGTGAGTAAAAAAAAAAGGCCGGAACGCAACTTACACGGTCTGCAAACCAGGTGAAAAAAAGGTAAGCCGACATAGACCGGCGTGTGATCATCAATAAAGACCAAGAACCTGGAAAATTAAACAGCGATTTGTGAGACACTCATTTCTTCTGACAAAAGGCCAGTGATTGTGTTTGTTCATAGAGGTATGAACACCTGAAGTGGTTCTGTCTGCTGGGGAGCTCGGCTAAAACACCAGGCCGGAACCGGAACCTGTTATGCTGGCACCGAACGACAACCCGCGCGCCGACGTAAAGGTGCTCCACCTTCGGTGTGGTTTCAAAGGCAATGTGGTGGCCGTATACTAGAATCTTCCCCTTTTCTTCAAAGCTAACTTTGTACTTTAACCGTCCATCTTCTGGAAAAGAGGAAGAAGAAGAAAAATCATGTTCCTACCATTTCAATGCTATTTCCTTTTTGCATAATTGTGGTTCATATTTGACAGTGATGTACTGCTGTCTGAACACGGAGACAGCCCTGCCTACATTTTACCATGTGCATTTCACAAAGTAGAGAGAAAATGCATCTTCTATAAACAGTAATAACTCATTTTAAGTTATTATTTTTCATTTGTTTTTTTCTTGTATCTTTTTTAACTTTCAATTTTTCTTTGTCTTTCGTTTTCAGGTATTTAAAAAGGGTTCAAATTATTTTAATTTCTTTGGCGCACTTTGGTCAACATCTTTTGTGCATTTATGTGCTTTTTAAAAAAATTAAACTTGCCTGGCTCATGCAGTGAAAAAAGCAGAGAACTAAGCATATTTTTAAAAAACAAACTGTGGTTACACTTCATTACGTTATGCCCACAAGTGCACCAGTTCTTCTGCATGCACCATGACTCTATTACTATCCTAAATACGTCCAATGGAAGCTGTCAGCCCTGTAATCGACTGACGTCCAGAGTGTGCAATCCTGTCACCCAATGTCAGCTAAACATTAGGAAAAAGCTGAAACTCATCACACATGTGTATTTTTTCCTGCAGCAGAATCCATTGTTTAAAGATATTTTTATACAAATATACAAAACAAAATAATAATGAAAAAGATCCAAATGCTGTCATCTTAAAATGACTAACATGTTTAAAGGATAATAAACAAACAAAATGAATATTCCTGAAAAACCTGCAGTGAACCTTTTCACCGTTTCTATTATTGGTTCATCCAGCAGTATTTTCTCTTACCCTTTGTAATTATCTCCACTATTTTCCCACGCTGCCACTTCATGTGTTTCTTCCTGGCCAAGACCATCATGTCCGCGTTCACTTCATCCTGCGGTAAGATAGGACGGATGTTCGTGGTTTCATGAGAGCAATGGGCAGAAGCTGGTGATATCCCAAGGGCAAAAGCAAAAAGTGGAATTTTAAAGTTATTTGAGAGTCTTAACAGTTACTGGGAGCAGGGTTCAAGTGGTAGTGTTTGTGGCCTTACCGCTGCTGTTGGAGGGTTTCCTTGTGTCACCGTTGGTGTTTTTGTCAGATTTCTGATTATTGTTCGAGCCTGAAAGATCGGAATCGCTGGAATCATCCTCTGGTTCCCACTGCATATCAGAATCGGAGCTGCTGGAGAATTCATCTTCGCTGTAGAACTGTGGAGGCGTCGGCGGTCGCAGGGCGCTGATCTTATAATAAGGCAGTCTGGTCAAAACCACCACTGCTTTTTTTATTAGATTAAGAGAGGCTGAGCCATTTTCCCAAAGTGTCATTTGGCTGCTGGTTTCATTTGTGGAGCGAATGGGCTCGCATGGCGATTCAGACATAGTGTCTGAAAAGAAAATTAAACATCAGTGACACTTGAGCCATCGCCATATCAGACTGTCACTGTGGCTAGAACAAATCCTGACAACTGTAGCTCATCAGCAAAAGAAAATAAAAATGCTATTAATACAATTCACATTTAACTTGTGTCATAGCGGTCTTTTCTGTGGGTCAGAGATGATCTGTTATATAACGATTCGCACTCTATACAAAAGATGGTTGCTTAAATATAATTCGCAGGGGGACAAAGGCTTTTTAACCCTGCGTGGTCTGACTCATCATCGATAATGACCTCAATCTTTTGCCTCAATCTCGAAGGCCATGATTGTAATTTCCATGCTCACGACAGTCCACTTTGTTTGTGTGTTTTGTTTTTGTTTTAATTACATAACCTGATAGCACAGCTTTAGGTTTTGTCGAGATTAAATTATTATAGTACCAGGGATTTAGTTGTATAAACCAGAATAAAACATTATATTCATTATTCATTTAAATAGGTCAGAGGTCAAGCTGAACATTTAAACATAGGCCATTCAGAATTGGCCTGCCAACGCAAGGTCACAGGATAAGGGGCCAGTGCTGAGGGAGACTACCAGGTGCCTACTTAGGAGAGACAAAGACGGTTGTTTATTAGATTTGTTAGATTAATGAATTAATTACACTGTTTCATTATACTTAATGCAATGATGATTGATGTTTGTATGTCAATGTATGCCATCTGGGAACGCCCCAGTGGTTGATGTTTGATGATTGATCTGGGACTGCCCCAGTCAATTCTTATGTGTTATCTTGAGCTGTGAAAACCCCCAGGTACATGTAATAAGACCAGTTGATAGTTTATTCTGAGAAAGAACAGTAATGCCATATTCCACTATTTTATGACGCATTATGTGGCCGATTTATAAGAAATGCTGTTCGTGTATAATCATG
>VOQK01017427.1:6002-17533 GCA_015052645.1 Benitochromis conjunctus
GAAAAAAAAAATAACCCCCCCCCCCCCCCCAAATAAATAAATAAATAAAAACAAAAGAAAAGAAAAAAGGGCCTGCCAGAGTAAATAATGTGCTTTGACGCCCAACTGATGAGTCATCAAAGGAACAGAACATCAGCTATCTTATTTTACTGACAGCACTTAGCTCAGCACAGGCTCTCCACTGAGCAGGTCAACACTACTCAGGCTGCTCCTTTACAGTAAATTTCAAGTGACTAAATATATTGCACGGTAGACTCCATGAGTCACCACAGCATAACAGGATTAAAAAAAATAAAGGTGTATTTTCTTTGTGACTCCTACAATTATTTGTTGAAATAATTATCAGTGAAAGCGGCAGGATTACTAGCACTACAAAAAGAAATTGTCTTGGGAAATGTTGTGCTGTTGGAATTTAGTGACACAAAGTGTGATTTCCTCTAAACTCTACTTGAAATTAAAGACTCCGGCAATCTCAGCATGTCTCCAGCACAGCTTTTGGTGACCTGACTGATATCATTTTTTTTTTTTAAAGCGACAAGAAACTTGCTCGTTTATGTAGAAAGTCAAATAAATATCTGTAGCAGTAAAATAGTGTGTCTGAATATCAAAACAAAACTCCCTAGCCCTTGTAAAAATAGTCACTACGGCTACCGGTACTAATTAATAATCGAGTCGATCTTTACTGATCATACTGTACTGAATACATTTTTTTTTTTCACAGGTCTTTTTAAAAGTGCCATCTTAAAAAGGGGGTTGTGCAGATCAGTACAGCTCGTTGTACTAAATGTGTTATTATATACTTAGTCTGTAAACTAGTAATTACTTTGTCTCACGCAGTAATTATTTAGAGTGGGCATTGTTGTTCGGCAAAGAGGACTATGTGTGTTGAAGTCAGCTCGCAGAAGCTGTAGCCAACACTGAAGTATATAACAACTTATTAACTCTTCTAAGCACATAAGCCTTTTCAGTATTCTGTAGCTTAAGTGGGCTCAGCCGTGGTTGCTCCATATTATGATGGCTCAGCTCATTGTGACTTTGGCTTCTTTTTAAAGTGCAATTTTCAGAGATTATGGGAACAAATTAAAGCCCATTTTTTGTCTCCCTTTGTCCAGGTATATCCAAGGTGCATCGTCTCCAAAGGACATGGTCATCATTGTGGATGTGTGAGTGTCTCACTTCTCTTTTAACCTTTTTTTTTCTAGTAGGAGTGTATGCCTCCTTCAAAGGGTGCTAGTGCCACCTGTTGGTCTCACAAAAGGCCAAACATAAAGGAAGATTCAGATTCTCCTTTTTTTAGCTTTAATTTTTTTTATATTGGTCTTCCTCCTAAATATGTATGCCATTTATTGAATGCATGTCCAAATGTGGAGTGATTTTTCTGAGTACAACCCACAATTTTGATTTAAAAAGTAGACATGACCAAAAATAAACATGAATCCATTCAAATGAAACGTCTCTCTGTAACTGAGCATGCAAGTGCTTCATTGCTTCTTTTCTGCAGGAGTGGAAGTGTCAGCGGACTCACTCTGAAGCTCATGAAGACCTCCGTAGTGGAGATGCTAGACACTTTATCAGATGATGACTATGTGAATGTGGCTAGTGTAAGTGGAAGCTTGCAGACCACATTTACAAATCTCTTCTGAAAACAACAGCAACACAAATATTTGTGGTATTCATTAAGCAGGTGGTACTCAAGCAGGGAGTTAGTAAGCTGGTCATTCAGCTCCCAGTTGTTGTGGAAACCATTCTCTTCCCTCATTACATTGTCTGCTTGTCCTCCCTCACTGCTCTCCCTGTAGGATTGTGCCCGTCTGCCTCTTTTACTCTACTTATTACCAAGTTTTCTATTGAGGCTAATGTGTAGGGGAATCTTAATGTTATTCTATATTGCGGGGCAGATAACGCATAAACACACACGCACACAAACACGTGCTCGGTGTGGTGGCTCTGTTTGTCGACTCCCTTCAGTAATCCCTCATAATCCATTGCTTTTAGCCACTGTATGCCTCTAAATCCCAGCTCTAAGAGCAATAAATGAGCATGGTAATCTGGGTGGGAAAGCATCTGATTTTCACCCTTATAAAATAAGAAAAAAAAAGTGTGGGCTTAGAAAAACTTGCTCTGAATTCCTTCCAAACACAAAATGCATTAAAAAAAAATACAAATTAACCAAAAGTTATCTAGTTTCACTTGTAAGGGCAATATAATTAGTTATAATAATATCTGGTATTAGCACATGTGACATGATTAATTTGGTCTTGATCATATGGCACAGATTCTGCTCTCCCTAACATTTGAAGATGCAGCATTGTAATTCCTTCTGTTTTTGTCTGCCAGTTTAAATATGACATGATACCGACCTAATCAAGATGCCATCTTTTCTCTTATTTAGTAGTTTACATCAATCTGTCCTGAAAACATTAATTGATTCTGAAGCTGACCTTCGAGAAGAAACATCATTTGAAACATGCTATTACAAACATGCTGCTAATAGCGTGCAGAGGTGCCACACACGCAAGCACGAGCACATGCATATACACAGTTTTAGGCTAATTTGGTAGATGAGATGAGACAGATTATATTACCTTGGCTGGGTTTCTGTTCAGTGTAATGCACTGGCGTTTCAGGTGCACCTGTTCTTGGTGTGGAAAGTTGTAATTACCAGTGTTTACTGCCAGCCAGGAGCAGGGTAGCTTACATCTGCACACACCCACGTCTGCATCCTGTCTCCATGAACTGTGCACACATACATACGTCACGTAGATATATGCACTTTTACAAGTGTTTTTTAAACTGGCGAATCATTCAATTCTTCTTATGTCTCCTTCCAGTTCAATGAAAAGGCAGTTTTTGTAGTTGATTGCTTCAGGACTTTGGTCCAGGCCAACGTTCGTAACAAGAAGATCTTCAAGGAAGCCGTCATGCGTATGCAAGCCAAGGGGACCACAGATTACAAATCTGGCTTCACATTCGCCTTTGAACAGCTTCTCAATGTAAGAGCCAACGAGCCTTTCAGGGGAAGGCGATCCCTGAGCGCATTGTTTGTCTGTGGCTGACGTTACTGTCTAATCCACTTAATAAAACAGAATTTACAGTGATAACACAAAGCTGACAGTGAGTGGCTGAGGTTTGCGTAAGACATTTCCAGAGGGCTGTCACTGTTGAAGGCAAGTCTGATTATAACTGCGGTAGCAGTGGAGTGACGGCTAGCTTTTCCAGCAGCCAGCACCGTGGTGAGGTCTGTCAGCGGCAGGGATCCACGTGCTCCCGACACAGGTGCTGCCTCAGCTCCGTATGCTGCTGTGTATTTTAGGAGGCTGCCACCCTAATGGGCTCTGATGGGATGATTGATGAGCGCAGCCCAGAGGATATCAGCCACAGACACTTTATATTCCTCTGGTGGGCTCGGAGGCATGGAGCCAAGTGATCTCCCCTCCATACCCCCACCCTCCCAACTTCCCTTTTGCTTGCAGAATGAGAAATAAAAAGGCCCCTTTTAATCGCTGTCTGTAGCTGACTCACTGCCATGATTGGGGACAAAAGCACAATAAAAATATGTAATTGTCGCAATATTATTTGTCTTTATTAGAATCTTGTCAGATTGACTTGCTGCCGGTCTGCATATCAATGACAGCTGCAGTGCAGGAGGGTGGCGGGGACTATAATGCTAGTGAAAATGATTCCAAGACAACCAGATTTAATGCTAGAATAAGGTTGTATACTTTAGATGCAATCCTAAAATTACGCTAATGTGAAGAAGCTTTTGTCTGCCAAGTAAGAAATCTATTAATGAGTCAGTAAAGCAATGAGTGGATTAGAGGAGGGGTTTTTTTGAAACAGATGAAGGAAAAAAGAAGAAAAGATTATAGCAGAAATAATACATGGAAAGGAAATGAATAATAGATATGAATACTGGTCTGATCACATATGGACTCTTAGTGAGAACTCTTGGTTTTACAATGATGGGCTCAGAAGGCAGAGCGGGTTGTTTACCAATTGGAAGGTTAATGGTTCGATTCCCACTTTCTCAAGTGTCCTTGGATCTTAGCTCACTTTATAGTTCATTTTGAGAAGGGCAGTGTTTTTAAACTAAACCACAACCTTTTTCAGAATTTAATCAAGTAGCTTTAGTGGTTGAAACTCAACCAAAAAATGAGTGAAAATTAAATTGAAGAGTGAGCGAGTGTGCACAAGTGTGCACAAACCGCAGGTCCACAGTCTTGTGATTTACACTGCTGGCAGTATACTATCCCATCAGTGTTAAACTGTTTAATAACCATTTACTTTTTATAAACCTCATTTCCAACTTTACAATCTCTAGCAGCTCAAATATATGGTTTAAAGACCAATTATTAACCAATTACTAAGCACTTTGTAATCATTTTGTTGTTTGTTAACGGTAAAATAACTAAAGCTAATTAAGTACTTGTAATTATTTCACTAGAGTCGTGCAGTGGATATGTTTTAGCATCTTGCCCCTTTACCGCTGTGTTTTTTTAGCATGTCTCCCTGCCTTGTTTCCCTTTATTTCTTTGCTCGCTCCTTCTCATTTTGTTTCTTGTGCCACAGGAGAGCAATGCCCCAAGGGCCAACTGCAATAAGATGATAATGATGTTTACAGATGGCGGGGAGGATCGCGCACAGGAAATCTTTGAGAAGTACAACTGGCCCAACAAAACAGTGAGTTTGTCCCTATGAGGATGCTATCTGTTCAGCCCAAGAGATCACGCATCTCCAGAAACTGCCTTTTCTCTCCCTGTTTCCATTGTTTTCTGCTGACATTGTCTGAATATAGCATAAGCAGGTCTGTAAGCTAGACAGTCAGACATGCCAAGGCCTCCAATCTGTGCACATAAAGTGTTCTCCAAGCTTCTTCACTCCCATTTGTTTTGGGGGTTTTTTTTGTTTTTTTTTTAAAGTCTCTTTAGTCTGTCTTCAACTCACTCCCCTCTCTCATTCCTTTCCTTTTATTTTGTCTCTTTTGTTGTTTAGCTGCTGGTGTTAACAGCTCTGACCTGATGACTAATTAGCCACTTTATCATCAGAGCCTGTAATATTACAGCCAGTAGATACTCCACTAGTAGCTTGTTGTCACTTCCACCCTTCATTTCCTTGATTTCATAGTTCTACCAGTATTCATTACTCTGCGGTTCCTTCTTGACGAATGCTGTCATATAGGATTAATCTGCAGTTTCACTTCTGTATCACTGCTGTCTACTGTTGGAGATGTGTTGTATATGTGAGGTCAATCAATATAGTTGAAGTTTGTGTACATGACGGTGACTTTATTTCCAGCAAGTTTGTGGATTATTGTCAGTTACTTTTTTTTATACATTTATTATTATTATATATAATAATATATTATTATTATATAGAATAATATATTATTATTATTATTATATTTCCTTCATGTGATTCGTCTCTTTTATCTGTTTTTTTTCTCCAATCAGGTTCGTGTTTTCACTTTCTCTGTCGGCCAGCATAACTACGATGTCACCCCTTTGCAGTGGATAGCGTGCGCCAATAAAGGTAAGTGGATAAGTTCATATTTGTATGCAAAGTCTAAGAAAAGGGAATGCTTTGGGTCACCCATTAATCACAGTGTAGGCATCTATATACTTGATGTGTGCTTAAAAACACATGGAGTGCTCTGTTTATACATCCACCACATGCCCTCGAAACAATATAATACTATTTATTAGAATACTTGTGGACCCTCATGAATGACATTGTCTCAGTCAAGTCATTCTGAAGGGGGAAATGCAAAAAAAGCGAGAAAATAGCTAAATTTAGCATGCCTAATTTTTCAGAACTCCCATGCTGTAATTATTCATACAGATAGGCTGTGTCCATTTGTTTGCAGAGCGCTATTCAAAATAAAGAATGCCTCTGTAAAGTTATTACTTAAAGTTATATAAAAAGTGTGTTAAATGATCTTTTTTAGAATAATCAGGGTGCTGTTCTTATCAAAGAGCTAACATGTCTAAACAGAACATCTACAGGCAATCAGACTATAGGGAAGTCTGAACTTTTCATGTTGTGAGGCGATACTTCTTACTGTTAAACAAAAATTCTGAAAATAAATCTGGTGTATTATATGTAGAAACCCTTGTACTATAATTAAAATGCTAAATTGTCAAAGTTGAATTACCTTACAATATTTATTTCAATTCTGTTTATCTCTATAATGTAAAGAGGGAGAGCTTTTTAGCTTTTAGTTTAAAGTAGAATAGAGAGACGGCATTGAAAATACCAGCATCATAAGTACACCTGTGACCAGCTGTGGTTTAGGAGGTCCAGCGGGTCGTCTGCTAAACGAAGGTTGGTGGTTTGATCCATGGTCCCTCTATCTGCATGTAGAAGTGTCCTTGGAGAAGATATTGAACCCTGGTTTTCCCCGATACACCCATCAGAGTGTGAGCGTGTGAATATTAGGTTTAAAGCACTTACGCATAGAAAAAGGTACTTGCATGAATGGGTGAATAAGGCTTATAGTAAAAAGGCTTTGAGTGCTCAACTTGAGTGGAAAAGTGCTATACAAGTACCATTGCACCAAAAGTCTGTTTGTCTGTGACTTCTGCTACAAAAGTTATTACATATGCCGTTCACAGTTTTTGGATTTCACAAGATTTTCAAAGGAAACTCCACACGGCTTTCTTTCTTTCTCTCTTTTGTCCTGGGATAATGAAATACAAACTGCCTGAACAAGTGAACCCCTGAAAGCTTGACTCAGGAGTGCTTTACAATTAGCCATTTTCACAACCTTAAATTGGAACAACAGATTTTCGTAAGGATCCGCCGTGGCAATCCTCAAAGCACTAAGCAGAGGCCTTTTCCTTATGAGAGGGCACAAAATTGCACGATTACGCTTTAAAAAAGAAAGCCTGATGAGTACGAGCAACAAATTCTTTATTCAGGTGAAGCAGAAATCCATTTGTTTGGATTTCAGTGTTTGGTGTGGACCTAGCAAGGAATTCCAGAAAGACTGCATAGGTCTGACCTTGAAACATGGTGGTGGGTGCATGTTGATTTGGGTCTGCATTAATGCCAGAGGTGTAGAGGAGGTGACATTTATAAAGTGAACTTGCTCAAATGCAGAATAAAGAGTGGGCTCGTAGTGTCAAGAAGCTTGGCAGGAGACACAAAACAATCACACGTTTTTTTGTTGTTGTTTTTTTTAAGAAACGTGAACTATGACTTAGCCAAGTATGTCCTCTGACTTGAATCCAACAGAACACCCACATCTGGAGAAGTTAAAGTGTAACCCCTGCAGCAAAGAGGATCTGAAAAGAAACATCTGTGAATAATGGCAGAACATCTCTTCACAGATTTGTGCCAGACTGATATCATCCATGCCCAGAAATCATCAGAAAGACAGAGAAAATATTTCAAGGATGACGTCTCAGTAATGAAGGGTGCACTGACTTGTGTTGTAGTTCCTTAATTAGTTGAAAGATGAATTAGTCAAGTAAATATTCCGTTTTTTAAGGATAATTGGTTTAATTAATAAGATTAACGTTATCGATGTTGTGCCAGACCTTGCTCAGTTTTCTTATCCACTGTGTATACACGATCACAAAATTCTGCTACTTCACCCATAGAAATCAAAACCCATGCCTGATATTGTTAGACAGCACCTTAAGTGTCCCTTTCTGACCACCAACGCTTAATAAATTGATCTTGCACAAAGTCCAGACTTCCAACGTTTACATCAAACTGAGCCAGTTTTGGCATTGCTGATGGGAGCTGAATCTCTAGCTATAGCCCAGAGATGTAGAGGAGGTGACATTTATAGAAAGGCAGTTTTCAGCTAAATCGGTCGCAGTATCCAATCTTGAGAGTGCTTCACGGGGTTGTGTACTTTGAACTTTTCCCGAAGGGTCAGACTGTCAACACAGAGTTGTGCTGTAACCTCCACTGATGTGTGAGGAAACAAAAACTCAGCTCACAGGAGCTGAACCCAGCACATTAAAAATCTGGAGGGTTTTTTCACCAGAACCAATAGCATCTTGGTAGATTTGACTCCCTCCAACTACATTGTTTCCCCAAAATTAAAGTTAATGTGTCACTGTTTTGATGGGAAATACTCGAAATGTTATCACTTTTATTTTTTAGACCCTGTTGATTTAACCTGTTACCTTGCCACAGTGATAAAAAGGTGTCCACCAGGACAGTGTGACTTCACATCCGAAGCCAACCACGCCCGTCAGTGATGCTCACTGTGCTCTGATATAAAACAGGTTTAAAGCTTTCAGACAGAGAAAGGTATTAAGACACTGCCTTCCATCTGTTGTTGAGTTGCTTTAAAATAATGTCTTCTGGCATCTGATGCTGAGATCAGCAGCCCTGAAATAACCCAGCAAACAGGCAGCTCAGCCTCTGACCCACAGTCTGACAGCCCACATGACTCAGCTGGTCTTCCTGTGAGCTACTTTGTCTTCATGCATCTCGTCTTGACTTAGCTCATTTGTCTCCAGCCTAGTTCGCTGCTGTTGTCGGGCTCACTCTTATGTTTTTAACCCACTTCTCTTTCGGCCTGTTGTGGTTTGATTTAATTTTGTTTCTCAGTGCTGTGATTTATCTGAAACTGCTCCTTTATGGGGGCTTTAGTTGCGTGCCGATTAGCTTATTGCCAGTGAAGCCAAGTGCTTCAGAAGTATCTCCCCAGAAGTTGCTATTAATTAGCAGGAGGAGTCTGGTAGCAGGATGATTACCATGCCGTCTCCCTGTCAGGCTGGGGAAAGTCCAGGATTATGCCTCTGTGCCAACAAGCTCTCTTCTGTTTATGACTGTAGTGATTACCATGCTACTAAAGTCTATGCTGGCATAAGACAATAGTGTTGACACACAGGCCTCACTGGAGCTGTCCTCTCGTATCTTCAGTACTTATTACTCTTTGGTATCTCACTCCAGCAGAGCTAGCTCCCTGACACTTCCAGGCCCTAACCCTTCACCCATGACACACACACACACATTCGACAAACCACATTAATGCACACCAACAAGCACAAACATGCACAACTAGGCCACTTGAAGATGCTAGCTGTTGCCTCACTTGAGCTGCAATCCCGCTCTAAGAAGAAAGCAACCTCTCTGTGACTCTGAGGACAATGGGACCATTTCGGCATGCTCTCACACAGTGTAACAAAATCCAAAACAGAAAAGAAAGTTATCTCCAAAAAACAGGTGAAGTCGAGAATAAAAACGGCAACCGTCACATGCCGCGTGGGTGATCCTAATACTCCCACAAAAGTGTTGAATTTAATCCAAAGGTAGTAATACAATATTCCACAAATCATAATGCCCACCACCAAGAGAAGTAAAATCAATTACACCATGAAATTAGGTGCACGGGTTTACTGGGTAAACTTCAGTTTAAATACCTTGTCTCAGTAAAAGTGTTAAGGAAATCAGATGTCATCAGAAAGCTGTTCATTCTGTTCCTCTGAGGAGGAGAATTCATTCTTCTTTACGCTCCACGGTAAACACTAGCAGGCCAAAAAGAAGTCACCACCTCGATTTAACTAAGAAAATAGGAGGAGAAGAAGAAGAGCCTTCCATTGGATAATTACTGCAGTGGTTAATATGTTTGGGCTGGCAACAGTTTGGGTTATTTAACCCCAACTAATGTAGCGAGTAACTTCTTATTACTTAAATATGTTTAAAGGCACATTGAAAAGATGTTACTTCATTTTGGAAGCTTCACATTATTAGCCTGGACGAAGCAAAGAAAACATCGAAGGGCATTACTGAAACTACAAAACTGGGTTAAGAACTGTCTGGTGAATTACTGAAATCTGGAAAGATACTAGTGAACCATCATCTTTGAGGAAGGAGTGTGGCTGGAAAAATGTCTCGAATGATTGTGATCACAAAACTACACGACTATAATGAATCATTGGATTCTTGTTCTTCCCTGATGGATATATTTCAGGAGAACGAAATCAGGATTCATCAGGGTCAAAGTGGGAAAGAGACATTTCACCCATGGATTGGCCACCAGAGTTCAGACCTTGAGTCTGCTGAAAATGTTTGAATGTGCTGGGGAAAACTTTACGGCGGTGGTCCGACTCTCCCATCATCAATACAAGAGCAACAGACTGAAATAAATGTCGTGACAGTGCATATATTTATCAAAAAGAATCAAAGCTAAACGTGTTCTAGTGTAATATTAGTGTGTGGATTTATTTCATTTCATTTCACATCAATAATTTGTTTTGTTTGTTTTTCATAGAAAGCACAAAGTTATTCTCAAACAGAAAAGCTTGACATGTATTTGGTAATCAGTGTATATGATTTATTTTAGACTCCAGTGTTTTTGGAATATAGCAAAATAAAAATTGTATTCATACAGTACTTAAATATAAGGTTTAAATGCCACAGCTGCCCTAAAAATTACAGTACTGGTATTTAACAAACTCATTTTTGTATTTTTCTGTGAGTGTTAATTTCCCATTATGCACAAGCACATGATACAATCTAATTACTGTTGAATTATTCTTGTGATACATGAATTTTGAAATTCACCATTTAAAAAAGGCAAAATAATAACATTAAAATTAATAAATGGGAAAGCATGTTATTTATTCATTAAGTTTGCCAAATTACAGTTATTTACTTGGATTCCTGAACAGAAAAATTAGTTTGAGTGATTGAATGTTGTGGTTGAGTCATTTCTGACCACTCCAATATACCAGCTCAAATTTGTGTGTAAAAACACGAACTCAGTTCAGTGAATTCAGTCTATTTTCATACGTTTTTCACACATTTCTAAAACATTTACACGTTCTTGTGTTTTATGGCAGGGGAATAAATCTATTCTATTAAAGTTGTCTTATCACCAAGCACTGTATTTGTTAAAGAGATGCAAATGACTTCCTCAATGTGATGGAGTTTGAGGAAAACTGAATTTTAATACTACAAAGAATTTAGGTAAACAAGTTTTATGAAGAAAATAAATGACTGGTAAAGTTCATAACTGAAAATCTTTACTGAATCTGCAGCGCAGAGTGGAGATTTACATGTTAGTCACTGCACACTTTTTTTCACCTCTTGCAGTGGTTTGCTCTGTAACCACTTCCCCGGGACACACAGTCAGAAATCACTTGGACAATGGCTGTTATTAACAGAGCAGTAACAAATAGCTGTGCCCTGTGCGTGTGCACATGTGAACCCCAGTCTGAGGGTGCAGAGGTGTGTACGTATGAGCATGTATGCTAATGAATGAGACACAGGAGGCAAATTTCAACACAGAGCAGGCGAGTGAAAAAAAGGGCATAATGTATCAAAATAATAAAAGTTATCTCCGCTTTTTAACATTCTGGGGATGCTGCCTCCATTTCGCAGCTCTTTGTATAAACATTCATGGCTTTAATAACTTGGGGAGCAGCGTGGTTATTGACCCAGTCGGGCATTCTCCTCCATTCCTAATCAGCAGAAGCAGAGCTTTGGGCTCAGCATTCCCAATGAGCCGCCACATTTACATCCTGCAACACAGCCACAAGTCTGAAAGGGTCAGTGGCCACAGGCTC